>NDXB01007988.1:176881-200279 GCA_002631895.1 Agapornis roseicollis | reverse complement strand
CCAAAAAAGACCTTTTTCCTTTTTTTAATTAAAAAAAAAAAAAAAAAAAGCATGGAGTGACTTTGATTACTATACTCTAAACTAAAAAGTAGGTAGATTTTAATATTGAATATAGGCACTTCGTCTGGATGGTAAGAGCACTCTTTGCCATGCTGGAGATAATGCTGGCACACTTGAAGGTGTTTAAGGAAAAAAGAACATAGAAAGAATGATGGAAGCCTTGATTTGCAAGGAAACATTTCATGTGTTTCTTAAGCCAAGTAAATGATGACTGAAAGTAGAGATGATAACAATCTGCAGATGTTTGATGGAGGCAGATAGAGAGGAGAGCTTTTCTTAGGGTCATCCGAAGGGTAAAAGTAGTAGCAACGCTAGATGAACAAGATAAATTAATAGATTTTCTCCACCTCTAATGACTATGATTCTATTATATTATAACAGAAGAAAAGCTGCAGAAAAATACTGAACCCATTTCTAATCCAGACCTTTGCTGACAGATTAAATAGTACAGTAGATTGTAATTTCTTCTTTTGTAGTCAAATGTTAATTAGATTCCTCGCAGCTGTCTGTATATCCTTCTGAGTTGGCTGATGAGCACATTAACAATGTAAGCTGATTCAAGAGTAGAACAAAACTTCCTTATGAAGCATAATGACACATTTGAAGCATAGACTGGTTCCACTAAAATACAAAACCCACTAGTATGCAGTGGCGCTGTTGCATATTTCATACCACGTGCATGTGGCTTTGCTGCACTGGCAAGCTTCAAGTAATTTATGAATCTCAGCTCCTCCCCTAATGCAGCTATCAATGATTATAAAAAAACACAGAAACTGAAAGCTAATAAATAATTTTTCCATCCTTTCCAACTAGTCATAGGAAATAGTCCAGTCACTTGATAACTTCTTAGGCTTCCTCCTACACCTGTAAAATGAGGAAACATTACCTCTCTTCTTAGCTTACTGCTGGAAAAACCTCTGTGTCCTTAGCTGGACATTGCTGAGGTGCAAACTATTATTTTGCTGTGTCAGCATCAGTTCCATTAATTCCCAAGCATTTTGTCATTTTCCTGCATCTTCAGCGAAGTAATAAACTGGAAATAGACTTCTCTGTTCTAGAATTGTCTTGAAAACAGTTCTTTCTGAGTCAGTTATATTAAAGGTAAGGATAAAAGTTCAACTTCAAAACAAAATAATCGGTTGAATTCTTCTCAGAGAGAGATTAATAAAATACTAAGAATGGTTTTAAAATTCAACTTTGGGTTACTTCTTTAAGGTTAAATTATGTGAAATCACTGCTTAAACATGTAATCCACCCACCTATATCGCAGGACAAGGATTTTGACATGTAACTTTCCACTGAAATGAATGAAACTTCATGCCTAAGTTCTCTGCTTGGCTTTTATTTTAAAACCTAGCACAGAATTTGTGTAACATATTTAAACATAGTCACAACTGTAAACTCAGAATAAATGACACATATATTAAACATTTGGGGCACAGTTTTTAAAGCATCTCCTACTATGTGCTCATTAACAGCCATGAATATTATTAGGGCAGGTAGGTGAGCTGATACCACCTTCAACTTAACAAAATAGATACCCAGTTGTCATCATTTCCACTTGCAGTTTATTTTGCCAGTAGTTTTAAGGATACTGCCTAAAAATTGTCTTCAAAGGATGAATACTGCAGCAGTTACATTACTTTCTGTAAGACTGATGTTTTGTTCTTTTGGAATAATGAAATTAGACTCAGGTCTGAAAAATGATCCTGTAGTGGAATGAGAATGGAAGATATGAACTAGTAAGTCCCATGATTCTTACTTATGTTCTAATTGCCAGCCAAATATAAATTCTTCTTTAAAGTCAAATCTGATTTTATCACATAAAAGAATTGCCTGAAATGTGACTGTTCAAGAACTAAATTTTAGTTTTGCACTTTACTGATGCAGCTTCTGCTTGAGCACTGTTCTTGTGATAAACACATAAAGCACTCCTGTTCAAAGGTTCTGCTATTGTCAGGGAGATGAATTATAAAACAACTTAATATTGTGTAATATGCAGATTTTATTGACAAAGGTGTCAGGAGTAGAAGATCTGGGAGTCTCTCTCCTTGTCATGGGGTAAACAAGAGGATCTTCAGAGCTCTTACCTTTATTTAATTTGTTTAGATGCAAGTTGACTGTGAACATTGATTTGATGCAAGACCAGTTATGGATTTTTTGCAAGGTACATACACAATGGGGAGTAATTGCTATCAAGTGAGTACAAACCTGCAATTCACTTGGGAGGATGCAAAGATCATGCTGGAGCAGGGGCAGACTGGTATGAATCTCCAACAGAAGTGTTTTCTCCTCCCACTTCAGCAACAAAATATTGCTCCATATCTTCTCCCATGGGGAAACATCATGATAGGTCGTATTTGTGGGCTAGAGGGTCTCCATTCATAACCCCTAATTTTTTAAAGCTTAACTTCCCAACCATATTGCCACAAACAGTGAAAGTCTAAGCTGCTGAGCAGCAGAATCACAAAATATCAGCTAATTTGCTGGCTAAGACATGCCAGAGCATGAGACTAACACAATATTTTGCTCTTTAACTACCTGGCTTTTGCTACAACACAATGTGTTTTCCTCATTCGTATGCCACCTAGTCAGTCTGCCATTTCCCTGGAGACATGGCTTTTGCCTTTGTATTTGTCTAAAAAGTACTAGATTGCTGAAGGCATGCTGGAAAGTAGGTACAGTGGCTGTCCAAGTAAAAACCATGATCCTAAGCTCCCATCCCACATTATCATTGATTAAACCTAGTCCTAAAAACTTGTCCTTCCTTCAGGCAGAAATTCCTTTGGGAGTTATCTCATTGGAAACCCCAAACTATAGTAAGTTTCCCTAGGCAAATGAAAGTCAGTATGGAAGTCAGAGGGAATAAACTGCTTGGGTGGTGGTTGGATGAGAAGATCAAACACTAAAATATGATTCAAGATCATTTGCCTAGAGGATAATGTTTCAGTAACAGTGGAAGCTGTCACTGACTTCTCTGCCAACTGAGCTTATAAAATATTTCTGCTGGGTACCTCCAGTGGTGCTGTTGCAAAGATGGATGGTGCTCAGCACAGAAAATGAGAAAGAGGTAAGAGAGGGTGGGATTTATGTCATATTCCAGCCACCTGAAAGCCATATATCTAATCTTAACTAGTTATCTAGCCTGCCTCCATAATGACAGGCAACTGCCATGCTGATTCAAATCACTGGTCATATCTTCAAGAGGATCTTAACTGCAAACCAACTCATTTCAGGCTGAAAATCCATTACATTGCAATTTTCACTGAGTATCAAGCTGGATGAGATTCTGTCTGAAATCTCTGGAATAAAGGATTGCATCTTTAGGCTTTTAGGCCATGTAGGCACCATGTACTAAACCAGTTATAAAGCTCTGACATTTCAAAACCCATGCAAAACAGTTCAAACTTCTTTGTTGCTCTCCATGCTCTTGAAGTAATTAAAACTGGAAGATGCTCTCAAGCCTTTTGTTGGTAATGATACTCTAAACACAAAACCCCTGCTTCATCTTTGTCAAAACTCTTTTGATTTGTTCTGTTATAAATTACTTGTTCAGCAGCAGTGTAATTTTTGGCTTAATGTAACACTGGAAGGAGAACAACACATTTAGAAGGAATTCTTTTTTCTTTAGAATTTTTTTTTATTTCATCCAGGTTTCTAGCTAATTCTGTTTATTTTCCAATTCCCAGTGGTGGTGAGAAACCTGAAGTGTTTTGATCTTTCAAACATTTTTCACAAAATGAGTCAAGATCTTTATTTCACAGATAAGTCTGTTCTTCTGTTTCATTATTTGTTCAGGCAGAGTTATTCCAAACTAAGAATGTAAATACAGTGCTTCACACCAGAATTTGAAAGGGAAAACACAAAATGCACTTTTTTCTTTACTGAACAGTCTTGATAAAGAGCTAAAATAAAACATAAATTAAAACATATATGATCCACTAAACATAACTTTACTGCCTGTTTTAAGTATTCTGACAATTTTCCAACATTATTCAGTTTCAGAATAACTGCTCATTGAAACAAAGGCAAGAGAATGTTATCAACTGATTGCTAAAGAACAGTGAATTAGGAGACCTGGCTCCTATTGCTAGATATAATCCAGGTTTTGGAAAGCCACTTAGCATTTCTAAATCTTGCCAGTGTTTCATAGAAGGATGCTGAAGAATTCCAAGCTGGACCAGTGCCCACTTCCCAGCATCGGCAGCACTGAGTCAGACACTGGGAATGTCGAAGGTCTACCCATGACAGATGGAAATACAGAACACCAATAAATCATAATACAGAGATCCTTAGATTTTAAACATAGGGAATGCATTTCACTGAATATCTTTTTATCAAGCCAAGTGATTTATGTGTGAATACACACTAACAGGCACCCAGTTTTGATCTGTAGTCTTTAAGAAATAGAGCATCTGCATTGTGGTAATCACAGCCATACCTTCATTTCCTTCTCAGCTTTCCTTTCCACTCCTCCTGAATTGCTTTTTAATTCCTTTTGCCTGCATTCAGGTGTCTGAGCCAGGAGCTGAATCCCAGCACTTCTCTTCACATTAGAGACCCTTCTGCCTTCCATCAGCAGGATAACATCCCTCATTCTCTGTGTAAATAGTGGCTGCTCTCTGTAATTAATTTGTCATACCATTTTCCACTAATTTTCTTATACTTCTCAAACAGTTGTGCGCTAAGGGCATGTAGTGATAGGACAAGGGGGAATGGCTTTAAACTGAAAGAGGGGAGATTTAGATTAGACATTAGGCAGTTCTCTGTGAGGGTGGTGAGGCACTGGCACAGGTTGCCTAGAGAAGCTGTGGTTGGCCCATCCCTGGCAGTGTTCAAGGCCAGGTTGGATGGGGCTTGGAGCAACCTGATCTAGTGGAAGGTGTGCCTGCATGTGGGATACCTTAACATCTTAAGGTCCTTTCCAAACCAAACCATTCTGTGATGCTACAAACACAGAGTGGGTACCCAGAGCTGTAGCCCAGCCAGTGGCACAGTAACTCTGGGAACAACTTCCTGGGGCTTTCACTGCAAAAATTCCACAGTGACTGAGTTTCAGTGATAGCAGTAGTACAGCTTTTGGAAGATACAGCGCATCATTGAGGAGTTTCATTCTCTCTTCCTCTCCCACCTTCCTTTTGTGATAAGGAACTTAAAGTGTATTTGTAGGACTTAAGGGCTCATGTGGTTAAGGGTATACAATTAATAAACTCCTCCCTTTATGAAAATATCCTGTGATTTTTAATAGCCTTTAAACCACCAAAGGATCTAATTTCTTTGGATTTAACCCAAAGGACTTGTTCTGCCTGTAGGAAATAGCCAAGTACTCAATAGATCTGCATTAGGTTGGCAATGATCCTGCTGGTATTTGAAATTACGGCTAAACTTGATCTGAGGCATATGGCTTAAGCCACTTAGCCACTGCCTGTTGTCTCTGTTTTTCGTTTGACTTGGTAGCTTCCTGAGAGTTCCTGAATTCATTCTTGAGGATAATGCAAGCTTTTCCTGGCAGCAAGTGAGCTGTCACGACTTACCTATGTGACATTTAAGTGGGGTAAAGAAGGATTACTCTAAATGCCTGACTTAACCTAACTAAAGTTTGACTTGCCACATAATATTTCAGTGTTTATTACACATGTGTGGTTTAGTTATTTACACGTTGCTGTCTGTTTTCTTTGGAAAATTTCAGATATTGAGCAAGAGCCAATCCTTAGCCAAAGGCTGACATAAACTGCAAACAAGGATGTTCCTAGTACCTGTCTAGAAGCAGTTTAATGCATTCACTGTTTCTAACAATAACTTCATATGCTTTTGAAAAAATGGACTTAAGAAACTGTTGAAATGAGAAATGTCAAAATGCAGCTTGAATCAGTTGAAATCAACTACGCTAAATTGGGGCAAAGGACAGGAAAAGTGGTCTAGCGTCTGCTAAATGGCTGATAGCATATATAAAATATACTTTTCCTGAGAGGAAAGGAAGTGAAATGTAACTCTTTTTCCAGGTCTACCATAGAAGTTTTTCCTCCTGGGCAGTGACATGATGTTCCTGGTTAGCAAAAAAGCACTTGAGTCACAGGGCTCCATCCTGCTGCCTGCTCTGCCTTCCTGTATAGCACCATGTGAGTTTCATGGGTGGAGGAGAAGCACCTTTGACCTCTTTTTCATGAACAAAATGTTACTGAACTTGTTGGATGCTGTGCAAAGCAGCAACAAGACATGCTGTCAGTCAGGGACTGGGATCTAATATAGAGCCATAGAATAGTTTGGTTGGAAGTCATCTACACCAGTCCCTGCGCAATGAGCAGGAGCATCTTAGAATCATAGAATCATAGAATAGTTAGGGCTGGAAAGGACCTTAAGATCATCTAGTTCCAACCCCCCTGCCATAAGCAGGGACACCTCACACTAAACCATGCCAACCAAGCCTTCATCCAACCGGGCCTTGAAAAACGCCAAGGATGGAGCACTCACAACCTCCCTGGGCAACCCATTCCAGCATCTCACCACCCTCACAGGAAAGAATTTCTTCCTTATACCCAATCTAAACTTCCCCTGTTTAAGTTTAAACCTGTTACCCCGTGTCCTGTCACTACAGTCCCTAAAGAAGAGCCCCTCCCCAGCATCCCTATAGGCCCCCTTCAAATACTGGAAGGCTGCTATGAGGTCTCCACACAGCCTTCTCTTCCCCAGGATAAACAGCCCCAACTTTCCCAGCCTGTCTTCGTATGGGAGATGCTCCAGTCCTGTGATCATCCTCGTGGCCCTCCTCTGCACTTGTTCCAACAGTTCCATGTCCTTTTTATGTTGAGGACACCAAAACTGCACACAATACTCCAGGTGAGGTCTCTTGAGAGCAGAGTAGAGGGGAAGAATCACCTCCTTCGACCTGGTGGTCACGCTCCTTTTGATGCAGCCCAGGATATGGTTGTGTTTCTGGGCTGCAAGCGCACACTGCAGTCGGCTCATGTTCATGTTCTCATGGACCAAGACCCCCAAGTCCTTCTCCGCAGGGCTGCTCTCAATCTCTTCTCTGCCCAACCTGTAGCTGTGCCTGGCATTGCTCTGACCCATGTGTAGGACCTTGCACTTGGCATGGTTAAACTTCATGAGGTTGGCATCAGCCCACCTCACAAGTGTGTCAAGGTCCCTCTGGATGGCATTCCTTCCCTCCAGCGTATCCACCCAACCACACAGCTTGGTGTCATTGGCCAACTTGCTGAGGGCTCACTCAATCCCATTGTCCATGTCAGTGACAAAGATGTTAAACAAGACTGGTCCCAACACCGATCCCTGAGGGACACCACTCGTCACTGGCCTCCAGCCGGACATCAAGCCATTGACCACAACTCTTTGCGTGCGGCCATCCAGCCAGTTCTTTATCCACCAAGTGTTCCACCTATCAAATTGATGTCTCTCCAATTTAGAGACAAGGATGTTATGTGGGACGAATGCTTTGCGCAAGTCCAGGTAGATGACATCAACTGCTTTACCCCTGTCCAGCAGTTCTGTAGCCCCATCATTAGAAGGCCACCAAATTGGTCAGGCAGGATTTCCCCCTAGTGAAGCCATGCTGGCTGCCACCAAGCACCTCATTGGTTTTCATGTGCCTTAGCATGCCTTCCAGGAGAATCTGCTCCAAGATTTTTCCAGGCACGGAGGTGAGACTGACTGGTCTGGAGTTCCCTGGGTCATCCATTTTCCCCTTTGTTATAGAACCTAGGACATCCTTCTTGAAAATAGGGGTTATATTTCCCCTTTTCTAGTCGTCAGGAACTTCACCTGACTGACATGATTTTTCAAATATGACAGCCAGTGGCCTAACTACCTCACTCGCCAGTTCCTCCAGGACCCATGGATGGATTTCATCAGGTCCCATGGACTTGTGCACTTTCAGGTTCTCTAAGACGGGGTCAAACCAGATCCTCTCCTACAGTGTGCCCAAGGTCTTCATTCTCACAGTCCCTGCATCTGCCTTCCAAGACTTGGATGGTGTGGTCAGAGCTTTTCCCATTGAAGACCGAGGCAAAGAAGTCATTAAGATCCTCAGCCTTCTCCAAGTCCTGCGTAGCCAGTTCACCCAATAGTTTCCGGAGGAGGCCTACGTTGTCTCTGTTCTGTCTTTTCAACTAGATGACAATGTCCAGAGCCACATCCAGCCTGGCCTTGAATATCTCCAGGGATGGAGCATCCACCACCTCTCTGGGTAGCCTGTTCCAGGGTTTTACTATCCTCATTGTAAAGAATTTTTCTTCACATCCAGCCTGAATCTCCCCTCTTTTAGTTTAAAAGACACTTTCTCCTGTCACAACAGGCCCTGCTAAAAAGTCTCTCCAAATCTTTCTTATAGGTTCCTTCTAAGAACTGAAAGGCTGCAATAAGGTCTCCCTGGAGTCTTCTCCAGGCTGAACAACCCCAGTTCTCAGCCTTTCCTCATAGGAGAGGTGTTCCATAGGAGACTTTTCCTATGGAAGAGGTCCATAATCACCTCTCATAAGAGAGGTGCTCCATCTCTCTAATTATTTTTGTGGCCTTTTCTGGACCCTCTCCAACAGATCCATGTCTTTCCTGTACTGAGATCTCCAGAGCTGGATGCAGTATTCCAGGTAAGGTTTCGCCAGAGGAGAGTAGAGGGGCAGAATCACCTCCCTCGTCCTGCTGGTCATGCTCTTTCTGGCCTCCCTCATCTCTCTGGCACATTGTCCCTCTCCAGCTTGGTTCCTCTAAAGCACTCATTTTCTGAGCTCAACACAGCAGCATTCATTTCAGCAGGGATCCATCCTTTATCACTTCTGGGACAGGAGGAATCCTGTTAGGGGGAGAAGGAAATCTCCCCAAAGTCATTCCTGCAAACGAGGTACTCCTGCCCAAGGTATCTCTTCCTTTTCCTGGAAAAGCCACTGCATGGCTTTTTCTCCCACATGCTGCAAAGCCTCCCTCTTGCAAACAGCTCTAATCAGTGCTGCTCAGCAAATCATGGCAGTCACTTATGTTAACTTTATGAATTACACAACTGACAAGCTCATGCAGATGTTGTTTGCAGAATACTGGAGATGGTGCCAGCCAGACACTTGGCATCAAGACTCAGTGTAGGAGATGAGGAGCTTCCTAGGCTCATTCTTAACATTAATTATTTTCATATTTAATAAGAAAATTGGTGCAACACATTAGGGAGACCAGTCAGTCAGCTAGTAGGGAAACTATTAGTGCAGAAAAATGAATAGCCTGGCAGTTAAAAGTCTGCAATACACACATACTAGCTAGAAACAACTTAGAACATCTGAATTTATCCCATGGTCCCTGGGTCTAACGATGGTGGTTGAAAGTGGCTGAAACACTCTGCACTGCTTATTGCTGGATCTGGTTACGTTGCATTGAACAGTTGACTGTTTTTAAGACAGGGTCGTCCCAGGTCTTAAAATCTAGCAAGCAGAGAGAGACCTTACCAGGCACAGGCCAAAATATGCCATGAAGTAGGCAAAAAGCAGCTCAGCAACATCATCTGCTGTCCCTACTCAATCCACCAGCACAAACGTTGCCTTTGAGTCTCTAGCTCAGTTTCTCTGTTCAACAACATTTAGACCAGTGGATATTGAACAGATTTCCACTCATGTTCATTCCAGTGAAATTTCTCCACAGCTCTGTTTTTCTGATGCAATGCATCACCCTTTCAAATTTTCTTCTTCCCTCCTGTGACTAGAGGAGGAGCTCAGATGAATATTTTCTACTGGTTGTCTAACTTTTAGGTGGCTAAAGTTAGATGAAAATGCAAAGTTAGACAATTAAGGACTCCCTCCATTTTTAAATCTGAATGGTAATAAAACCAACCTCAATTTTGCAAGGAACGAAGAAGTCCTACTTAGAACATATGCAGTTCAGTTCTTTCCTGTGAAGTTGCCATATGGCAGAGGAGTGATGGGAAGAAGAAAAATATTGACAGTGATGATATATCTTATTACAGAGCATACGGACCAAATTTTCCTCTCAGTTACTCTAGTGAAAATCTGGAGTTAACAGCCCTATCTTGATAGGAAAATCAGATCAGTCAGTGGATATACAAAGCCAATTATGAGAGTGAAACAAAAGCAAGCTTGAGAAACATTATGGTATAGTAAAGAAGACATGGTAGGATGCCAGAAGACAGGAAATCATTGGACCCAGTGTACTGACTTGTCCTTTGAAAAATAAAAAGATCATCCAATCTGCAGTAACCACAAGTGGTCAGAATCTTGTTTTATGCCTGAACTTGGCAAAATGGATGAAAACCACCCAGAAACATCTGTTCTGGGTTCCAGACACTTATATAGCCCTTTGTTAGAGTACCAAAGATGGCACCACATCAATAGAAAGGAGCATCGCAGAAAAAATCAGTACAAGGATGCTAGAGGGCAAAGTCCAAGACTAAAACAAGACTTGCAATGTTTCACACACCAATAACTTTTATTTATTCCTTGCGAATATTCAGCTGATCAAAATTTTAAACTATATTTGACAGGCAAAATCAGCAAGTGATTCATGGACAGATGCCATGATGCATTCTTATTTCTATGCTATGTAGAAATACATTATTGACAACTTAGAGGAAAAGCTGTAACGATAACACTGTTTACTACATTGCAGAGACATAAAGGTCAACATGTAGCTGAGACGACTTCTGGAAATATAATGGGAAGAATTTACTCAATAATAGTTTAATATGGCTTACTTGAAACTTAGTCTTGCAAACAACTAGCAAAATAACTATTTTCAATTTAAGATCCTTTTCAGCTCACAAAGATAATCAGAAACGTATAATTTATTTTTTTTTTTTTTACTTATATGGCAGGATATCATTCATGTAAACTAGAAGAAACAAACAGCAAAAACTCAGACAAACAAAACTCCTGAAAACCCAAATAGAAATACCATCAGCAATTCTGCACACAAAAGAGTTAAACGGTAACTTAATAAAAGATGCATATTTTTTCTTGGAGCCCTGTAAAAACTGAGTTTTTGCAAATGAGTTCAAAGACAAGCTATAGCCAACACAGTGTCCACAGTTTCTTTGGAAGAAGTATGGAACATTTGGCCAGAAGAAACAGTGCCAACTATCCAGTGCAAAGCCTATACTTTAATTTGCAAAAGCAAAAAGCTGTGATTTATACCTCTGAGAGGAAGAAGTAAAAAAAAAAAAAAAGAAAATAAATGAATAAAATCTAACAGTACATTCTGTGTAGGATATTATTTTGCCAACAGTTTGTGGGTTGGACGATGAGGTACGTTCCTGAAGATTAGACATCACCATTTTTTTTTTTAAACAAACAAAACAGCAGGAAAAATCAAAAATTCCCCTAAAGGAGAGGCAGTCCTTGCAAAAGTTCAGAGCTGTTGTGGCTCCCCCCTGGCTCCTATTTTTAAAATAAAAAAAAAAAAAGAAAATCCATCAACCAATAGTGTTAACCAGCTTTGGCTCACAGGCAGCATTTTTGCTTCCAGTTGAGGACAATTAGAGGCACAGTGTCAACTGGTCATCTGTTAGGTTGTGCACAGCTTTGTGGATACACATTGTTTTTTTGACCTTAAAAAAATTCTCATGAAAAATGGTACTGTTGCATGTAGGCATCCCCTGGTATCTTTTTTTTAAACTCAGCAATTTGCTAGTTCAGAGGGAACTGAGTAGTGTTTTGGAGAACAAATTCACACTGAAAGCAGGTAATACTGCACCACTGACAAAATCAACTGACAAATGATAATGAAGAGGGGTAGATGGTAAGCTATTAATCCGTTTGTTTTCTCTGTAGCATGGCTGAGAGAATGTGGTCTTGATCTGCACAAATATTAACTGAAGAAATTTAAGAAGATGAAGACTTAGTCCTTTATATTTATTGTGGCAATACTGCCCATCACATGATAATCCAGTGTGATTTCTTCAGGCCTCCTAAATTGTTAAAGTGAATGACTTTAATAGGTGATGGGCAAATATGTTCATGGTAGAGCCTTGGTAAATTACTTAAAATTTGGCAAGTTGTTATTGTTAAAAATGAGATATTTTTTCTTGGAGAGGAATGAGCCATCAAAGGCCTATTCTAACATTGCAAATTAAAACTTAGAATAAATATATCATCATTATGCAACAAAAGAGCCCTGCCAAGAAAAAAACCAAAAAAAAACAACAAAAAAAACCCCAAAAAAACCCAAAACAAAAACAACAAACCAAACCCAAAAGCACATGAGATACAAGGGATGAAGCAATGTCATTCTGCAGCTTGAAAAATATCACTTATAGCTGAAAAAAGGCACTCATAAGTTGCACATTGTTAGATGTTTCTTCTGGGTTTGTTGGCAGTCAGTCCGGAAAATCTATTTCTTTACATTTGCCTCTAAAGTATCTTATATAATCCTAGTTAGAACAACAGAAATTTGGAAAGCAAGAGTCCACATTTAGGGCAACTACCTGTTGTAATGCTAGTCACAGTCTTCTGGTCCTTAAAATGTGTGTGAGATTTCAGCACACCACTACACAACTGTTTCTCTCCTCCTTAGAAATAACTGTCCATTAATGGATAAATGTATTTTCTTTGCAAACTTCATCTCCTTTGGCAACACCCAAGGTTGAAGGCATTCAGGCAATATAAAGGTATCTTTCCCCAGATTCTACTTGGTGTAAATCAGGATGCTTCCTTATTGAAATCTTAGCCCTGCCCACAGTTACTGTCCTCTGAGACTCCTATTTTATGAATCACTGCTATTAC
This sequence comes from Agapornis roseicollis, assembly GCA_002631895.1. Lineage (NCBI taxonomy): Eukaryota > Metazoa > Chordata > Aves > Psittaciformes > Psittacidae > Agapornis > Agapornis roseicollis. Next base: position 187,491 of record NDXB01007988.1, on the reverse strand, counting down.
TCTGAAGCTGGTTTCCATAAGATTTCCCATCTTTAATATTTTTGTTCCTAAATGGCCGGTGACATTTCAACTTTTGCTTCCTGTGGTGGGATTTGTTGAAAGTATTATGAAGACAAAAACACCCCATGAGTTTCCAAAGTGTAGATGGTCAGAGTATTTACTATTACACTGGGAGAGAAAAAGAAAGGATGTAAAAAGTGATTCCTAAGGACAAAAGCTAATCTGTTAATCAGGGGAAAGCCCCATGTGCACCATTTTCTTTTTCTACATGCTTTCTCTTCCACATTCCTTCTATGGGATATCAGATGAGTTAGATGCAGTGTGGCAATTATTACATTCTTCTGAAACACAACAATTGAATAAAACACAGAAGTGTAGTACATCAAGCTGCACATACTTATAGAAATACATGTGGCTAATCAGTCTTCATGGAACCTGGATTTTTCTTGTTTATGTGAATTTCACAAACTGCATCTTTCATCTTTTCTTCTTCTTAATCTTTTTTTTTTTTTTTTTTTTTTTTTTTTTTTTTTTTTTTTTTTCAGTTTCTCATTCAATTTTGTGTTATTATCTAGGATCTTTTAAATCAAGATTATGGCCCACTGGCAAATTTTCCTTTAGGAGTGTGATAGTAACATCATTTGGACGAAATAAGACTCCCTAAGGACCCCTTTAATAGCTGGAAAATACATAAAGTTCCTACTGAAATGTATCTCAAATTGTGATTTGGTCTTTTGAAGTAAAATATTTGGGATGCTTTACAGATTTGGAGCATTTTTTGTTTATAAGAAAGAGAAGATTGCTTCTCTCTTAGGCTACCATTATATATTTTCGAGGCAGCAATAATTCCTCCAATGAGTTTCATGTTCCCATTGAAATGTCTTCACTTGGTTTACACAAGGCAAGAATTACAAAATGATGCTATGCTGGCAAAATCTAAAAATAAAGTCACTTGGCAATTGTGTTAAAATAAGCACTGCTAGTAGCTTGATGTAAATAGGAGGGAAACCACATACTAAAAATGACTTCGATTGCTCTGGGCATAGTCACCCAGGTGGAAGAATGACACCTGAGCATTCCTAAGTCATTTGTCAGTTCCAGGGGGAAAAAAAATGTCTGGGTAGCACATCTCTATCTTTGGAGAAGAGGTCAGTACTGCTCTATTTCTGTCTTTGGCAACTCTGAATAACTTTGTAGTTGGTGCAGTAATAAGAGTTACTGATATGTATGCAGAATGATACATTTAAGTCTGTTGCAGTTAGCTGATTCTTGCTCTGACACCAACATTCTGGCATTAGACCTCCCTGTATCTTGGTTTATCTACCCATAAAATGAGGGTAAAGATACTAACCTCTCTTGTAAAGCCTGTCTGAAATTTACTGTTGAACACCACCATGTACAAATTAGGTAGAATATTTAATACCTAATAGCATATGTAAAAAGAGTACAAACTCCATTGGCTTATCAACTCTCACTGAGAGATGTACTCTTGTGACATTCATTTCTGACTGAACTTGACTTAAAGTAACCAGTTTACGTGAATCTCCATTGACAGACAAAAAGTTTATATTGGTAAAATTTTACTTGGTCTTCAAGGAATCTCTTACCCCCTGAAGTAGGAATTGCTACTGGGGTCAAATGCTGGGTGCATCTGCTTTTGGTGAAGGCAGAAGATGGAACTATGACAATAGCAGGCATGATGCTTTCCAGTGACAACAATGGTTTGGAAAAGTAATTATTCTTCTCTGGCAAAGGTCAATACAAAAGGGTCATTTGTTTGGTTCAACTTAGTGTACTGAACACTACCAGGACAACACATGAAGGCCAGGAGGCAATGCCAGGGTCCCTTTTGTACAATGTCAGGAGCAACAGTAGCATGTTATGGATGTAAAAAAGCTGCACCTGTAGCAGGGGACCTGCTGGTAGGACCATCCAGCCATTTGGATTGCTGATCAGCCACATCCTCCTGAGGTGACTAGGTCAATGGCAGCATCCTTTGGGTGCTTAGTGGCATGACCTGGAATTACACTGTTTTATGGTAGATGCTCCCCTCTCTGTCTTTATGGTGTAGTATTTGCCTGTGTTTCACACAGCAGTGGAGGCAAAGTGCTTAGCGAGTAAGTTTATAGCATTCTTCATTGAGAATTTACATACAGAGAAAATTAAACCTGCTGGGAACCTAATGAGCTGTTGTGTAATTTGATGAAGCAGTGTGACCTACCAAGGGACCTAGTGCAAGGAGTTTTCGATGGTAATTTGATGCTAAGTACAAGAAGGACTTCAGGGGTACCAACTTCTCCCGGGCTTCTTGCCCACCATTGAAACTGCATGGCTATAATTAACATCAGTCATACTACAGAAATGGAACTACCTGGGGAGTAGTTACCTGGGGAAACTACCGTGCTCAGGGTGAGGACCTGTGCTAGTCAACACTGCCACTGTGGAGTAATTAGGTCTTCTGCAAATCCTAGTAGGACTCTCACAACTCCAGTTACCTTCTGGCACACCTCGCCTAAATACTGAGTGCTGGGTGACTGAGGATTCCAGTATACATGGGGTAATACTGAGAGGGGTAGAAAAGGGGGAAGCTGCTAGCACTTTGGCCAGCATTCTTGGAATGAAAAGTAATGTCTTTTCCCTGGAACATTTCAGCCAGTGTAAATATATCAATACAATTCACATTTTAAGAGATTTTCTTTGTGATGAATCAGAGGATGCACCTGCGCTGCTCTCTGCTCAGGTAGGGTGTGATAATGATGTAGAAAGTGTCATCAAGTCACAATATTACAGTTTATAGACCTAATTTCATTTCCAGCATTTCAAAACCTTGCCAGTATTAATTAATTAAAATCTTGCAACAGCTCTTTGAATTGGGCAAGGACAATTATATCATTATTTCAGTCAGTAAATGTGGAGACCTGGAAGGCTAAACTAAGACTGCCTGCTTTAGGCACTCAATTTATCTGTTGCAAAATCTGGAAAAGAAAATCAGTGTTTGGCTCCAGCAGAATGATTCTGATCACTCAAGGCAAGTGCCTATGCAAACTATACAAGCAATGCATATAATGGGTGCTTTCAGATGCCTCCGAAGTAGCACCCAAGTGAAATTCACATTTCTCCATCAACTGAAGGGTGAGCTGTGGGTCCTTCATGAGATGATTTAATGTGGTTGCACTACATGTGCAGCCACTCAAATGCAGGCACTAGGAAACATTATTCTCATGAGTGTAGCTGAGTAAGTGCTTAATTCAAAGCTCAACAGTGTGCAATTCTGTTTATACGGGAATCAAAATACGGATTTCCCTCTAACGGGCAAGCACCTGTGTTGTGAGATAAGTGGGAGGAGGAAGAACAAGGTCTGAGCACTTATCTAGAAAATAGAAAAGTAGTGATCTAGGATGTCCAGCCTGATGGGGTCTGATCCCAGCATTTTCACTTGCCCAGATTATACCAGGATACAGATAAGGCTGTAGTGAAGGTACTGTCCTCTCCTGATGAAGGTAGACTTTTTAAAAACCAGTAGTGTAAGGGGATAAGCCCAGGATAAGGGGATGTCTTTTGTTTGTAAATCTGTTTTAGAGCTCTATCAGATAAATGCCATGAATTGGGTTAGGAGAGGGAACAGGCGTTCTCTTGTGCCTGAGGCTTAACTGCCATTTAGGAATGTCTGCGTGTTTCCACACTGCCAGACTGACATGTCCACCCCCCCTATCCTGGCACCAGGTCCTCCACCATCTGAACATGGCTATCTGGGAGTCATTTGTTCATCCAAACAAAATAAAGCTGGGCATGGCCGAGATGACAATGTGCTCCAGCCTCTGCTCCACCCACAATGTGGACATGCACCCACAACTTGACTTGGTGCAATAATGCAATGCTAGCCACAAGTCCCCAAACCCCAATATCCCTCCTGTCACTTCCAGAGCACACAGCAAGCAGATGGCTGTAGAAAAGCCCGTTTGGGTGTTAGGATTAGGAAAACAACAAAAAAAAAAATATTTCAGAAGTGCTTATAATTGTAGTCAGGGCTACAGGGAGATCAGGATCTGCCAAGTGGACATCAGGATCAAGAGCTGCATAGCATGGATTGGTCTGCCCACTCCAGACACTGTCAGCCGTCATCTGTGGGAACACAAACCAGCCTGCTACAAGCAGTTCAGAGGCATATACTTTCTTTTCAGTTTGGCTCACATTATCAGTATAGCCATGCCCAAGATTTCTGTGCTGAGGTTATACCATGCTAGATCAATGTCACCTAAAACTGGTGGGTTCAGTCAGGCCTTTTCTACACTTTGGGAGATATTAACAGCTCCTCATCCACTTATGAGTCATGATGGACTGCCAGGAGCTGTCAGTCACTGAATACATGTGAAACTCCACGCTTATGTGCTTAAGATACACTTTGAGTCTGAAACACAGTGTCCAGATTTAAATATACATTCAGTTTCACTGGGATTTAGGCTCTTCTCCAGATGAAGCACACTGAGCCATTTCCTGCAACTTATACACATCCAGTTTGTTCTCATGGGGACTTAAGTTGACTCATTGATAGTCTAAATCACATTCACTAACTTCTTCAAACTATGCAGCCTTGAAAAAGGCTAAGGAGTCCTGAAACTCAGCTTGAGACTGATTTATTATCCCTTTTACCTGGTAGGGGTTTCTTTGATCTCAGCAACTCTCTCCCGATTAGCAGTAGAGAAGGAGGATTTGGGTTAATGCATCCTGCTCTACCCACTCTTTAACATAAGAGTGGCTCCTATTAGCATTTTAGCAGTTTCTCTTTTTATGCAAGAACTTGCACAGCTGACTTGGCTAAACTTTTAATGGGTATGCTTCTAGTGTGGGAGGAAACGTTAAGCACTGCTTATGGTTACTTAAGAATCACACACCCAAATGCCATAGCTCCATCCAGAGTTCCCAGGCATCTAGCTATTTTACTACCTACCACAGCACACTGTATCACAAATAAGATCTTCTTTACTGCCTAAAGTAATGTCATGATGCAGTGTGGGAGCCAAAGAATGCTGGGTTTGCAAAATGCATGCATTGCTTCAGATAGCAATGAATTCATTTAACAGGAAATCAGGCAATAACCATTAATTTCAGTGCAATAGATTTCTCTGCTCTTCTTATTTACCAAGATGTTGCTCACTAGATCAAATCAATGATATTACAACAGGTTGCCCAGCATTCTGACAAGAGCCAATATCTGCCTAGCAATCTCAAGAGGCATCTCTTTATCAAATGCCTCCAGTTTCTGTCTGCCACATCTCTACTTGTTCAGTACGTTCTGCTGGAAGTAGAAAAATTAAGGTTTTCCAAGGTACTTGGCTGGGTCAAAATCTGGTTTGGGCAGTCATGCACAGGCACAAGTATTGACTGCCCTACTAGTAATAAATTTGCCTCCACTGTGTGCCAATGGAGATGTACTATTGTCCTTGGGTGCTCTTTTAGAGGCCACGTGTGGTGCGTACACAGCTCCACCCTCAGCTGAGGTGGGAAACTTGTTCAACGTGGTTTTGAGGTTTTGCTAAGAAGCAAAACAGGAAATCTCCATGGATCTGGAGTTTAACTTATTTTTTTTTTTTTTTTTTTTTTAACTTGCTTCTCTCCCAGAGTTGGTTTTCTTTAAATGGAAAACAAATAACTATCAGACTGACAAACATTCTCCAACTGACCATGTCACAGTTCTGGGATAAGCCCAAGGTTTTACTGGTGCAGACTAGACTTCAAGCAGCAAAAAGAACCTGGAATAGTCCAGGGATGTTTTCTTTTCCTTTTTTTTAAGCAAACTGAGCAACTTAGAGGCTGTATCAACTTTTCTTAAGTGCTCTTTATGTCAACTAATCATAGTTGGTTCAGAGAACAATGCTGACTACTGCTCTCTTCCTTGCCTACACTGGAGGTGAGGAAGGCTGAAAACAGGGCTGAAACGCAGCACTGTGCCTTTTAAAGAGACTGTATCCTTAGCCTGTCTGCCTGGGAGCAGAGAAAGGACAGCTGAGTTGCACCTTAAAAATCAATAAACACAGCAGTGGGGTGAGGAGCATCAGCACAAGCCATGCCTGCCCCAGCATGTTGACCTCCATACACAGCAACCATAACCACTGATGAGGGTGCCCTTGTTCCTTTTGTTACATGGTTTCCTCTGTTAACCATGTAAACCATAACAACTGGGTTTATACCTCTAGGACTATGGGCCCTCCCCAGCCCTGAAAAAGCTATTGTGAAGCTATCAAGTTGTCTCAGAAGCTCAGGAACAGGAAAGCTATCACTACTGTTCTCAGAGTGGGACCTAACAGCAAAAAGGCTCCATCATCATAACTGCAAACTACTGAGCTTTGTGGTACATTGCTGATTCACATTTTGTGACACTGCTGAGCAAACTCTACCTAGATGTCTCCACAACTCTGCTTCTAGTGCTATATAACCCTGAGTTTGGGTCAGATTCTGTTATGAGGTAAGCTGTTGTCATTCACAAACAACTGCACTAAGGCAAGCAGGTTCCTGATAAGTGTAACACAAACTGGCTGAGCCGTATCTTGCAATTGGGATCAACCAGACAAATTCCTCACAGTTTGCTCCCATTTTATTTAAGCTGCCTGTGTGTGCTTAGGCATCAGCAATGCTTTTACTGCTGCTCCAGCAACACTCTGACGTCAGCACTTTGATTTGATTTTCTGTCACTGTTCCCACAGATTAAATTTCAACCAGTGACCCATGGCTTGATAGCTTATTAGCAAATCCCTCTGAGTCATCTAGTCCTTCCCTTCCTTGACAGTTAACTCAGCACTGGACACACTCATGAAGACTCCTGAAATAAGCACCACCCCATGTGAAAGCTCAGTCAGACTCAGTGTTGCTGAAAAATCCTATGGGGGTCCATGCCCAGCTGCATGTTTTCAATCACAAATCACTAACAATTCCTACTATGAGTTCCTTGGGTCTTTTCAAGTCATTGAAGCTGTTTAAAAACTCCTCCATGGACAGTCAAAGTTTTGCTTTCCATCCCCTTCCCTCAGCCCTTAATCTATACAAGTATTCTGACTTCTTGGTGAAGCCTTAAAACAGGATATTCTTACTCCTTTTTCTGTTGAGCATCATTATTGCAAGCAGACAGACTAAAGCATCTGGGATAATGCTCTCACAGCTTTCCTTTGCTGTGATACGTGAATATAAAAGTCTTAGCAGGCAGTGGGAATGGAGAAGCTGCTTCAGATCATGCTCTGGACGTCACAGACTCCAACTCCCACTTCTGCGGTTGAGTAGGACAGGATGCAGGTTGCTCTGAGTTATCCCACTTATGGGCAGGTATCTTGAGGTCAGCTTTTCCTGTGGCCAGCTTTAGGTTATGTTGACCAGCAGATTAATAGTGAAGATAAAGCCATTGCTCTGTTTTACTTCCTCCATGCATATGAACAGACCTCTTGCATTTAACCTAGATTATCAGTGCCTTTGAGTAAGAAATAGTATTTCATGCATTCCAAAGCTATAGCGCCCTTCTAACTCTTCTTAAACTGTCAGCTATACAATTATCCAGGTTGCAACATATCAAAATCTTAACCAACCCTCTTCCTCCAACCTGAGAAAATCTCAACAGATGCTGAACTGAAGCTGATTTTTGTATCCAGCAGGTAGAGCTCAAGGACTCCAGTGAAGGCACAGATTAGACCTCCAAGTCCCACATTCTCTTTTCACCTCAATAAACACTTCGCTCCAGAAGTCAACTGCATTGATTTCAATAGGGAGAGATTTGATTTACACCAGGCCTAGATGAGAATATGGCCATGATTCTTTAGTGCCTTTAAAAGCCAAGAGCCCAGCAGAAGCCAACTGTGTCTGACACAAAGCTGTTGCACACCCAGTGTGGAATCTGCACAACTCCATAAACCAGCAGTGGTCTAAATAAAAACTTCAAACAAGACATTCTGGCATTGTCCAGAAGGAAAGAAGATAAATAGCTGGGAGCCGCCAATTTGTGAAGGAAGAACTGCTTAACTGTTGGACAGAGAGCAAAGTTAGAGGCAGAAATTAGGCAGGGTGCTGGGAGGCTTGTAACACTCCCAAAAACCAAAGGGGTCATAACATTTCATTTGATTAATTTATTACTGGTCCAAAAGACTTGGTATGGAGCCTCAGGCAGAGGAAATAAAAGATTGGTTGGATGGCAAATACTCCAGCTCCCTCTGCCACTCCAGCTTCCCTTTTGTTTCTTGTCTCTTTGGTCAGTGCAAACATTGGAAGCAACACAGTAAGCAAGTGGTAGCATTAAACCCACAACTACAGCAACAAAAATCACTGTATTTCAAATGCTTTGGTCAAAACACTTTCCAGAAAAACTTTGACTTACTTTCCCCATAATTTTTGTTATCCTTCAACAGCCCAATCCTCTAGGAAACACCATTGGCAGAATGGAGAAATAGTCATGCTTGCTTGGCCTTCTCTCCCCAGGACTGGCAGAAGATTTAGTGGAAAATAACAGAAAGGCTGTTTATCTTAGGGGGGCAGATAATGCTTTTGGAGGTAATTTCAGTAGTTTTGGTTGTACTCAGGGGGCCAAACAGCTGTTTTGATGTAACATAATTTTATTTGCAAATAGTAGTGTTCTGTAAAGCTCCTAAACTAACTTTTATGGGCCAGAGGATATAAATATTTGCCCCATAAGTGTACAGCGCCTGTCCTTCACCAGAGGACACAGCAGAAGGGCACAGCCCCCCTAGTAACACCGCAGCTGGAAAACTTTTGGAGTTGCTTGAAGCTATGTAGGAGCCTGGGGCATCTGAGGAAACCACAGCAGAGGCAGAGCTGGGGAAAGGGAGGGTGACTAATACTGCATACACCCTCAGTGAATGAACTCCATGTCTGCATCTTCTGCCATCCACTTCAAGCACTGCCATTGCTCCCAAGCTGCATTCGCTGGGCACCTATGTGTATCAGACCTCACTGTGGTCTGATAAAAGCAGGAATCTGCTTTCATCCCCTTTTCTCAGGCAGGCACTAAGGTTTACTTCAACTTGCTTAGACAGTTTTCTGCAGACACATGAGAAAACTATGATATGGAAGATGAGTCTACAACCTCTTGACCATGCATCAGCCTGCCTCACATTTGTGCGCATAATGCCATATGGCACCTGGGTCCTGTTGAATGGTCCTGTTTCTTCCTGCTGAAGAAACCAAGATGACTTACACGTGAGATTGAATTGATATCTAATGAACTTCATTCATTACTTGATTTTCAATTTTCTTCCATTCTTCCAGTATGTAAAGATCCATCCATGTGTACATATATGCAAGACCCAGACAGTAGAGCCATTCATTTTGTCTCTAAGCTGGTCAGATGAGTAAGTGGTCATCGAATATAGTGTTGGACCACTGTTTTCCCTGTAACAGAATTAATTTGTTCACTACAGAATAAAGAACAACTCTGTTATTCTGGAGTTATTAAAAACAACCTGGAAAGTATTATTGCACAAAAATCAGAAAAGTTTGTTTAATGAGGCAGTTGGGTAACTCTATTTACCTTCATTTTCCATATATATTGAGAATAACAAATATGCTCGCCCACTACTGAAATACAGATATTTTCCCAGTGTAAAACTGGCTGATTAAGGCTTCAAGATAATGGTCCAGAACTGTATATGCTATTCCTTAAAAAAAATAAACCAAATAACACCCCTCTCAAATCAAAACAAACTCGTGGTGCCTTTGACAATATTTCACCATGTTTGGTTTTTCTCATAGCAAGCCCTGTTTTAAATCACACTAATGCATTTGACTTCTGAGAGAGGACGAACCTGAGATTTATTTGATACTGCGTGGCAAAGGCCTATTCCAGCAGGAATCTGAGGGGAGTTTTGTCAGAGAAGAAATCTCATCTGGATAGATAACACTCCTCAGCAATGCATGGCTACTTATATGTGTGTTTGTACTGACATCAGATGAATGCTGTTCATCTGTTTGATTGCCACTTCTCCTCCCTTCCTCCAGTATTCCTCCTACTCTTCTTTTGGAAGGTTTAATCACCCAGTGTAAGGCTTTTTAACAGGAACAAGGGCGCTTTTAAGATAAAGACATTGGAAAAAAACTTCAAACAACTACAGTGTACATTCTTGCATTTACTAAGTGCAACTTGAATATGTACACATTCATGACACAGCCTCTCTTCTCCCACTTAAGTCATAGGACCAAACACCACTCACTGCATGATGCTTATTGTCCATCTAAAGTTGGTACTTATTCCTTCAGAGCTAAACTAGCACCACGCAAACTAGCTGAGGAGGAAAAGTCAAATCAGAAGAAATTCATTTGTAACACTGCTGGATGTTGAAGGGGAAAGGCATAGGGGTCTTGTAGGTAAGTTAAGTATTAATTTGTAAAGCATGTTTGTCATGCTAACTATCCAGCATTCAGAGACGGGTGATTACTACCTTCCTAATAGCTGCATATGGTTAACTTCATATTCATGTAAATTTACTGTGCACGGTGTCTATGCTATTATCTGATGAAACCCATGTACTTATTAGCTGACTTTTGAGTCATGGTGCCCTATATGCAAACAAGACAATCTTTGCCTGTATGATCATCTTTAGGGGAAAAAAAAAAAAAAA
>NDXB01007988.1:152834-176794 GCA_002631895.1 Agapornis roseicollis | reverse complement strand
AATTTTGCCTGTATGAACATTTTTAGGGGAAAAAAAAAAAAAAAGAGACAAAAATACCACAAGCATAAGATAGCACAGACCTTGATTAGTTTCATTACAAAGGTAGGCGGAAATAGAGTTCTGCATATAGTGACTTTTGACCTCTGCTTCATCCCCAGGTACACCCTGGACTGCAATGGTTGTAATTAGGTCATAGAACCATAGAGCAGTTAGAGTTGGAAAGGACTTAAGATCATCTAGTTCCAAATCCCTGCCATGGGCAGGGACACCACACCCTCGACCATGTCCCCAAAGGCTCTATCCAGCCTGGCCTTGAACACTGCCAAAGATGAAGCATTTACCACTTCTTTGGGCAACTTGTGCCAGTGCCTCGCCACCCTCACAGTAAAGAACTTCTTCCTTGTATCTAACCTGAACTTCCCTTGTTTCAGTTTGAACCCATCACCCCTTGTCCTGTCACTACAGCCTTGATGAAGATTCCCTCTCTGGAATCCTTATAGGCTCCCTTCAGACACTGGAAGGCTGCTATGAGGTCTTCACACAACCTACTGTTCTCCAAGCTGAACAGCCCCACAAGTCATATACACAAACTGCCATCTTTTCTATGTGCTTTAAAATGTTAAGCTTTTCCTCATTTACCCACCTAAGGAAATAAGGAAGAGGTAACCATTCCTGCTTTTTCCCAAGGAACTAGCTATGTTATCAGACCAATCATCAGCAACACAAGTCTCTTCTTCAGCATCATATATGAGGCCAAAGCAGGCAGATATATGACAAAGAAATGTGGAGTTTGCAATAAAGACCTCCGTAAAACACAGCTCTGCTCTCCATCTCTCCAACCCAGCTGTGGCACCAATCTGTGGCTTCTCCCTGGGTCCCTCACCTGAGGCTTTAGTAACTACTAGCGAGCAGATGAAAGGATCATCCATCCAGCTGTGTGCAGTGCGCACAACTTGAAAGTTCAGTTTAGGATGTGCCCAAGTGAAGGTACGACTATGTCAAGGCAGAATCTGAAGTGCTTTTCCTTGTATCCTTCCCTATAGGCCAGGCTGATGCCACTGGACTAGTCTTCTGCATCAGCCAAATAGGAAAGCAGTGTTTAATTAGTTTTGATTAATTAGTCTTTCTAAATGCAGGAGGATTAGGTGAGCACAATGATTCTCACAAAAATAGCAGTTTCAGAAAAATGCAAAGGCAACAGTTTGAGGGGACTGCATGGGAAGGAAGGTGGGAAGAATTATTAATTAGTGTTTATTAAAAGACTCCAGTTTCCCCAGGACAATGGTGGAGAAACAGGCAGTGCACTCGGGGAATAGCCATATGCATTAACACTGCACGTTTAACCCAAGAGGTTCCAAGAGACTTAAAATGAGCTAAAGCTCAAAAGGTCCCCACTAATGAATGGCCAGTGATAGTCCAATATAGGGAATGGACACTTTCTGTCACCAACTAAGGTGGATGGTGGCACTCTCTCAATGGGATCTTTCACAGATTGATATAGATTTCCTGTGCCAGAACTGTGGTCAGCTTCTCCCAGAAGTAAGAGGGACAACTCTCCCTTTCACATACTAATCTTTCTGGATTATAAAATCATACATAGGATTTAAGGTTACATGGAAGAACTGTTTTCTACCATATGCATGACCACTACATAGAACCAGAGAATATCTTTTCAGAAATGACTAGTACTACACAGATAATAATAACAAAAATAACAATACAATGGCATCGGCACCAGCACACTACACTGAAAGAAACTGCAACGCCTGACTACCAAAGAGCACTAAATGGTTCTCTCATCACTCTTTATCACACATATTCCTGTTGAGCATGGGTGGGTTTTGCTCCATATTTCATTTCCAGCAACACACAATGAAACTGCAAATGGCATTACTGATCATACCAAAATGCCCATGCACTAAAAATAACACTGAAATTGTGGTATAAATCTATTTTCAGCTTTCATCTGAATATTCAGGATGTCTCCTCTTATCTCTGCCATGTATTACTTTTATATTGTGAAAAAGGACAAAAACAGAATGTCAAGAGCAATCAAGCTATGAAAATTGCTTCCTGGGACAGAGCTGTATTTTCTCATAGGGCTTTTTTTTCTCTTACCTTTATTTTTACGATTAGTCAATGGTGGTTAGCCACCTCAGGAGAATGCAAGGTGAATCAGGAGAAAGAAGGCCAAGGTTATCATGGAAACATTTAATCCCTCCTCAGTGGGAACTGGTTAATAGTTATGGCTAGACTCAAGTGCAGACCTCTGCTGGGAATCCCAGTGAAGGTCAAAGGCATATAGGAAAAAAATAACTGCACTGAGATCTTAGACAGTCATAAGCAGACAGATGTTCCTAAGCTTTAATGAGCAGTCTTGGCTTCAGGCCTTGGCAGAGTTTAGTTTTAGCATTTTCCCTTGTAGTGCAAGGTATGGCTCTGGTTAGCTAGCTCTGCTTAGCTAGCTGTTGATGATTTTTCCATCTAAATAATAGTTTGACAATGAAGAAGCCAGTTCATAATTTGTGATTTGATGGATTAGGTTATGGGGAATAATGTGCAGCTGTAATCATGAAAAGTAAAAAATAAATAAAAATAATTTTAGTTTTAAATGAGAACCAGTTTAAACACCAAATCTGATGGAGTTCCTAATGCAAGTTCTACCACTCGTCCTTATGTTTTATCATGATGGACAATAAACTGAAGAAAATAACATCAAATGGACTTTTTCTTTATTACTTCTATTTCCAAGCCAGCATGTTTGGGATCATACCACTACTTTGAAAACTCATTTGGGTTCAACAGTTCTGAGAATTTTGTCTGAACAATTTGTTACACCAATGCAAAATGTATTAAATTGGGAAATAGAAAACATCTTATGTTCAGAAAGCAAAAAAGCTACAAATCCAACTGTTATCAAACTGTGAAATCAGCAACTTCCATTAAAAAGCTGTGAAATAGGCTTGCTGAAAATTTCGAAAACTTTTAACCCTTGTCAGTTAGGCACAACTTCCAATGTGGTGCAATAGGCACCACAACACTTGGTAGAGAATAATTTTGTTCTCTATCAGGCATGCACCAATCCTGATAAAACCTGTGACTGAATTCAGTCTCTTTTCTGATATTTCCAGGTGTCACAGTTGGTCTGATATAATACAGTACCATGAAACTGAGTATTTTCATGGCTCTCATTTTAGAGTTGCTACAGTCCAGATTTTGCTCTCAGTGAAGGAAACGGAAATGTCCAGGTGGCTTAAGTATGAATAGTCTTTGGATCTCAATCAGTTACAATTCAATAAAAAACTTAAAAGCCTTGTATTGGCAGGTTATACAAATTCTCTGCTCCCTTTGTGTTCTCAGCTGATTCTCTTTTCATTTTCAAGGCTATGGATTACATTTTTTTGTAGCTCTTCTTTTAGCACATCAGAATCTCATCCACCACAGGCTGGTGCAGTAAAGCTCACCCTTTTCCAGAACCAAGTGTGAAATCTTGTTTTGTGATAAATATCTGATGGTGCAGGAGCTAAAATCTTTTATATTTCAGCAAAACACCTGCCTCTTTGTCATCATGAAAGCAGCTCCCTATTGTAAAGTACAATGCAGTCTCTCAGACAGGAGTTAGATTCCTTTTTTTTTTTTTCCCCTCTGGAGGAGAGGAACAGATGTCCTTAGGAATCTAAAGGAGCTTCCTCCCTCCTCATCTACTCAGCTTATATATCTAAGTCATGAGTCTCAAAACTTTTCAGTCAACTGTTGAGGGTTTATTGTTTCCATGACACCAGTCCCTTCCCACAGCCACTCAATGCTCAGGTTGATTACTTCACGTGACACCTGCTGGCTGGAAGTGACAGATTTACACTAGGATTATACCTAGGGTCTCCATACATTCAGCCCAACTATCATCATGATGGGTCCCTCTGGATCAGCAGTACACCACACCAGTCACAGGACACCAACCCAGCTCCACAACTTCCCACATGTCTAGTCCATGCCATCAACAAATGGCTTTTGAATGCCCTGTGGGCCACAGCAGACTCTGCTCAACACCATGGCTGTTCGTCCAAAAAGCTGGGCAATGGCTACCACCCCATGATATTAGACACCAATAAGAGGGATGCCTACCTTGCCAACAGGGTTTACAGTTGCTGCTGCTGCAGATTGCAGTGGTGATATTTTTGGAGGAAGCGCAACAAGCTATGAGAGATAAGCAAAGGCTGGACAAAAGTTTAGAAAAAAACTGTGTAACAGCTCAAGGACTTTAAGAGGTTTTGGCTTAATGCTGGCTTAACGCATGTCCTGGGTTCAGCTATAGCAGTCATTTTTTCTCTTTCTTAGTAGCTGGTGCAGTGCTGTGGTTTTGACTTTCAGCTTGGGAGCAACACTGTGATGTTTTCAGTTGTTGTGAAGTAATGTTTACTCTGACCAAGGACTTTCTCAATCTCATGCTCTGCCAGGGAGGAAGGGAAGCCAGGAGGAAGCACAGACAGGACACATGACCCAGACTAGTTAAACGGGTATTCCATACCCTAGCATGTCATGCCCAATACATAAACTAGGGGCAGTTACCTGGAAGGGCTTGATCACTGTCCAGGTCAGGCTGGGTATCGGTTGGTGGGTGGTGAGCAGTTGTATTCTCTTCCCTTGTTATCTCCCTTACCATTCTTATTATTGATGGTAGCAGTAGTGGTTTTGTGTTATACCTTAGTTACTGAACTGTTCTTATCTCAACCTGTGGGAATGACATTCTTTTGATTCCCCTCTGGGAGTGGGGGGACGAAGAAAGGGGGAAGTGAATGAGTGGCTGCGTGGTTCTGAGTTACTGGCTAGGCTTACCCCATGACAACGCATGGCCAATGTTCTTGCCAATCTTCCCAAAGTTTGGATGCAGAATGAGAGTCAAATACAAAAAGCCAGAGAAGTTATTGGCTCAAAAATATTTGCTGTAAATGACAAGCACCTCTTGTTCAGCATTAAAATTTAAATGCAAAAGGTAAAATAGAATAAAGTAGACCTTACCTGAAGAGGCTGAAGAATCATAAGTAGTTCTATCCTTTCTATTTGTCCTGAAGGGCTGAATGTCCTTTTCCCTGTAGGTTCCAAACCCTTCAAAGCTTCTTCTTTTATTCCCACTTGAATCATTGTCCCGCTTCTCACTTGAGGAATTCATTTCACCAAACACATCCAGGGACTCTGACCTTCCATTACTCTCAGTATTACCAGAGTATCTCTTTGTGCAAGAGTCAATGGGATCATTGCTTAAGTCATTTTTATCTTTACTCTGTGTCCACTGCTGGGCATCAGAAAGTGATAACGTAGATAGTGTATCCACTTCAAAGTTACTCTTTGAGCCTTTGTGTCCATTTTCACAATGCTGGTGCTTCTGCTTCTCCTTATGCTTGCTTTTCTCACTCAGCAAGGAGAGGTCTTTATCTGAGCCACTCAGCCTTTCACTGATAGCATGGCTAGAGAAGCCAGTGGGCTTGCTAGCAAAGAGACCACTCAGATCTTCATGAGTTCCCAATATCCGCTCATCCTTATGTTTGTGCTTGTGTTTGTGTTTCCTTTTGTGAAGTCGGCCACTTGAAAGGCTTGTTCCTCCAACCTTTGGAGGAGCCAAAGAGGACTGCATGTCTCCAAGGCCCATTCCCACAGGTGTTTGCAGGTGTACTCCATGTTTCGCTTTATGCTTGGCAGTGGTGGACATCTTCATATGAGAGCTTGCATGGAACTGGGGTGGGGGCACGGTTGGTCTCATAAATGGGGAAGCCGCTCCGAGCGTGTGAGACAGGTACAAAGGAGCTGGATACTGACCGTAGTAACCAAGATTCATCATAGGCATTGATGTGTAAGGCATTCCATAGGGTGCATAGTAACTCCCACTGGGAATAGGGTAACCGAACCCTTGTAAAAAAGGCACCTTTGTCATGGTGTCATTGGTTTTGGCAGGTCTACCACGCTTCTTCTTAGACTTCATGTCAGAGGTCCTGCGAAGATAGAGCAATGGGTCATACTGGATATATGGCACAGGGTAGTAGTGATCAAAATTAATCCTGAAGATGCTGGGATATGGATTTTCATGATAAAATGTGTAACTTCTATGGGAAATCCTGAACACTTGAAACTTATTGATCAGTTCCTCAAGGTCTGCCAGAAACTGGAGGTCATCTCTGTTCTGCAGGCCTTTCCTTTTCCTCTTGTGCTTTGGCTTTTTAATACTCTCATGAGAGAGAAAGTTATCCACAATGAGATGTTTTGGCCGGTGACCATGCCTGTTCTTTGTGCTGGTGTCAGATGGGATAGCTTCTGGATTGTCCAGGGTGCAGAAATCAAAAGAGTATCTCCTGCGGGACTCTGAGCTTTTCTCAGCTTGGTCAGAAGTGCTGTTGTTGTCTGTACCTATCCCACTGTCGCTCGGTATGGTTTCCTCACTGTGAGACTCACTCACTGGAGAAAGGGTTACTTCTTTCAGAGAACCTATTTCACAGAGGTGGGAAGGTGAATTAGCCATTAACCTGGGTGGAGACAGCTTCCAAGTTCCACTGTGCATTCCTTTCTGGGTTTTTGTAGGAAGAGCACTGATAGGTTGAAGATTTGGCATAGTTTTTAGCTCTGAAAAATTAGTTTCAGTGCTTGCAGGGCTAAGGTTGCCATTAGTCCCGACTAACTGTGTCGAAAGCGAATGAATAGCTGCTGGTGACGATGCCACAAGTGACTGCAGGTTGGAAGGCACTGCTGGGTTTTCTGGCTGGCTGGAAACAGGCCTTGAGTGCTTGATGGTTGTCTTAGGTTCTTCTGTCTGAGGCTGCAGCTCTGCTCTTGGCTTTCTGCCCCGTTTTTTGCCAATATAGATTGTCCCCCTCTTGCTGACATTGATCTGCTTCCCTAGTCTGGCATCAATGGTGGCTGGCCCAGCACTAGATGGTGGCTGGACTTTTGCTTTCAGAGCTATGCTGCTGGAGCAGGAGGACAAGATCTGATTGAGAATATTCTTCCTCTTAAGGGTCTTCATTTTATTAATGGTCTTGATGGTCTTCTTATCCAAGACCCCAAGCTTCCCGACCTTTTTGTGAAACTTGAGTTCATTGATGGGCTTGTCCTCTCCTGGGACCATCTGGGCCAACTTGGCCAGATTCCTTCTTCTTTTCCTTTTCTTTGTTCCTGGAAATTCATGACTGATTGGACTCACTGGGCTGGTGGAGGTCCCCTCATGAATGGTTTCAACAGTGAGCAGAGGCTGTTTCTTTGGTCGTCCTCTTTTTTTCTTGACAGGTGTGATCACAGTAAGACTGTCAGTATTGGTATACAGAGGGCTGGATGGTGTGATGGGATAGGCTGAAGGAGGCTCCACCATCAGCTTCTCAGACGCCGTCATGGAGGTTTCCCGAAGTATAGATTTAGGCTTGCTGCAGGTCCATCGCCGCTTAGTCACATGTTTGGGGTGCTGGATCTCAGATAATTTGCCAGCTGTGGGAAGATCGGTCGGTAGGAGAGTGGATGTCAGAGCTACAGGTTTTCTGAGTCTGGTGGCACTGTTGGGGGAAGCTCTGTCAGTGAGCATGCCGCTGTCAATAGCTACTAAGGGGGACTCATTTTCAATCACTTTCCCTGGCTTTGTGGCTCGAAGATCTTTTTTACTTCCTTCTGGCTGAGAGCTAGTCCTGTTTGCTACTTCACTGCTCATAGCAAGTCCACGAGGCAGGCTTTTCTCCTGGAGAGTTTTCTCAATAGAAGATTTTGTGGATTGCCTTTTTTTCCTTTTGTGTCCAGATGCATCTGTTGTTGGAGACTTTATTGGAATAGTAATTCGTACGTGACTGGTGTCACTTTCACAACTGCTAGCAGAAGTGGCATTCTGCTTCAAGGGTGATGTATCCAACAGACTTTCCATCGAGTAAGACTCCTTTTTTCCTTCCATGCTGTCATGGGATTTGCTGTCAAATGCTTTCTGAGCACTCTTCACCCATTCAATGTCTGTGGTTTGGATCGTTTGACTTAACAAGTCCTTTTTGCTGGACTTCTTCTTTGTACTCCCAGTGGGCTGATCGGGGACCTCCAGCTGCATGCTTTCCTCCAGATCACCAAGTGGCATAAGCCCACTGCACTCGGAGGCACTGCTGGGCTGGGTGGCCACGCTGATGTTGTTGGGTGATGGGACTGCACTGCAAGTGAGCAGCTCCTTACTACTGGCCGACAGCTGCCCCCACGTGCTGCTGGCACAGGGCTTCTTTGCTTGGGATTTGCTGAAAGAAACTCCTGGCTCTGGAGTGGAGACTTTGGTGGCACTAATTGCTTCTCGACTGGGTTCTGTGTTCATGAAGCAACTTTGAGAAGCGGATCCAGTGTCAGAGCTTGTTGACCAGTCAAGGTGATGCTGGTTGCTACTTTTCTGCTGGTGCTTCGATTTTAAGGTGTCACTGGTGAAGTCTTGCTGGAGGCAGGGATCGTAGTGCAGAACAGAATGTTTTTGTGCCCTTTCATAAACCTGGAAGGTAGCAGGAAATAAATAGAAAATAAAATATTAGTTTATCAGTCCATTCACAACCCTGGTTGCAGCTCTTTATTTATACAGCAAATGACAACTCTTCTTAACACATGCCCTTGTAACGGTTAGGAGCCTTTAGAAAGTCTTCTTATACTTGACCCAAATTTGCATTTAGATTCATGTACTGTAAACAAGTTTTGTTTTGCTTTCCCACTCTAAAAACAATGGAAATATTTCTACAAAAGCAAAATTGCTAAGGAAACATATTTATTGATTTTTAATTTAAAACAGAAGTAAATTATTTCCTTTCAATGGATGAATGATGCAATTCAGCCTCCTGGTGAGAATCCCTTTTCCCTAAAAAATAATCCCTCACAGAACTTGATGCAAAACAGCAGCAGTTAAACTTATTGTTGTAAACAAGGAAAAACGCAGAATTATCTTGGAAGTTGTAACAAACAAGAGGAAACCCTGTGGGTCTACTTCACTATGAATCCAGAAACAGCAAAGATTTACTTGCTAAAATTTCCATGTAGAAGTCATCTCCACAAACCTAGTGCTTAAAATCACATGCATAGGATTGAGTGTGTGAGGCACACTTGGCAGGTTCAAGATTTGCATTACTCTCTTTTCATTGTAATAATCAGCTATTTGCAATGTGGGTAAGAGATATTTTCAATATGATTTCTAATCTGACAGAAGCTCTTCAAGCAGCAGAGGTTATAGTAAGGGCAGAATTATACTGAAGGCTCTTACAGAGAAAAAGAAAGTCTATTTTTTCTTCTTGGTGGGCCTTCTTCAGTTAAAGAAATTGTATTTGCTGCAGCTGTAACCTTTTGAAAAGTCTCTGAAAGAAAAAAATAATATTTATTATTTTTACCTTAGTTAACTGACCTCTTTTACCAGTTTGTTTTCTCCTGTTAAATTTAGGGGGATGCTTTGTAAAGCTCTGGATGAAACTGTGCAACTGATTTGTACACCTAGTACTGCAAACAACTTTTGTTAACAAACTGTAATGACACTGACCCAAGTGCCAAACAAATTATGAGACACTTAAAATGTATGTATAACCAAGGAAAGAACAATAGAAACAGCTGCTAAGTGTCACATGTTTCTGAGAACACCCTGCTACAATAAAGTTTCTACCAGTAGTGTTACGTTAGAGTCCTTTTCGAGATGTTTGCAAAAGAAGCCTTGGGTCAAGGAGGCTGTCAGCATAAGAGGGTTTTGAGATGGAAAATGAGGCTACCCCAGCTCTGAGCAACTTCAGAGGGATATGAAAAGTGTTGAACACCCCCAAGCCCATGGTGCATTATTTGGTGACCAGTAAGCATACATGTGATTGGCAAATTGATGCTGAGATATCCTTCAAGCATATATAAGAAAGGGCATGTGGCTTTTCTGGAATCCATAATGACAATGAAGCTGTTCTGGTCCATCTTCTGAGGAGTAATCAGAGACTATTAAATCCTGTGGATAGCTCAGCTGTTGTGCACATGGACCAGCCATGTTCAGGGAAACCAGAGTTTTCCAGGAATTGTGGAGTAAGAAAACGAAAGCACGCAGCTGTGGTGGAGCTGCAGATGTCGCAGGCGAGTGACACCCGGTTTCTTTAGCCTGAGAAAGGAGCCGAAAGCATAAACAGCCCTTGGGAAATGAATCAGTTGTTCCTCCTCCTCCTGCTTCTTCTCACAGTGGCCTCCCACGAGTGAGCCACACAGTGTGCAACAGCCATGACCCATGTTGCTGATGCCCTCTTTTGGAAGATGAAGCCCACCCATATCCACATCCTTGGGATGAGGCCAGGCTGGGTTGGAAGGAATTCAACAGCACTGGCACTAAATTCTGACTGTTGAATTTTACGGTTTCAGGGCTTTTTTAACTGATCAGAAAGCTCATGATCTTCATTCTACCTCAGGCATTTGGGGCCTCTCCTGCTCCCAGCTTCCAGTAGGTCATGGGAGTTAGTAGTGCAGAAGGTGGTCATCCCCTGGTGAGTTCCCACTGGGCTGGAAGTGGGTGCCTCTATACAAGCCTCACATGAAAACATCATCTTCCTGGGGTACCTTGATTTGGAAACGGTGGGATGAGGCTTCTCATGGCCTCCAGAACCAACACCATAGAATCATAGAATAGTTAGGGTTAGAAAGGACCTTAAAATCATTTAGTTCCAACCCCCCTGCCATAAGTAGGGACACCTCACACTAAACTATGTCACCCAAGGCTTCATCCAACCTGGTCTTGAAAACTGGCAGGGATGGAGCACTCACAACCTCCCTGGACAACCCATTCCAGTGCCTCACCACCCTCACAGGAAAGAATTTCTGCCTTATATCCAATCTAAACCTCTCCTGTTTAAGTCTGAACCCGTTACCCCTTGTCCTGTCATTACAGTCCCTAAAGAAGAGTCCCTCCCCAGCATCCCTATAGGTCCCCTTCAGATACTGGAAGGCTGCTATGAGGTCGCCACACAGCCTTCTCTTCCCCAGGATGAACAGTCCCAACTTTCTCAGCCTGTCTTCATATGTGAGATGCTCCAGTCCTGTGATCATCTTCGTGGTCCTCCTCTGGACTTGTTCAAACAGTTCCATGTCCTTTTATGTTGAAAACACCAGAACTGCACACAATGCTCCAAGTGAGGTCTCCTGAGAGCAGAGTAGAGGGGCAGGATCACCTCCCTTGACATGCTGGTCACGCTCCTTTTGATGCAGCCCAGGATACGATTGGCTTTCTGGGCTGCAAGCACACACTGTTGGCTCATGTTCATGTTCTCATCGACCACCACCCCGAAGTCCTTCTCCACAGGGCTGCTCTGAATCTCCTCTTTGCTCAACCTGTAGCTGTGCCTGGGATTGCTCCAACCAAGGCATGGCCAGGTTGTTTCTGTATGGATCCTAGCCTTGGAGCTGCCATCAAAGAAACTCTTTACACCCACATTATTTCCAAAATGCTGAGCTATGAAACTGAATGACCTGAAAAATTTCATTTGGAAGGAAAAAAACATAAAAAAGAAAGAGGTTTGCAGCAGTGAGTGCAAACATCACATGCTAGTAACACCATGATCCCTCCAAGTGCATCACACAGAGAGAGATTTCTAGTTTAAAAGGAACAATAATCTCTGCTCTATATTTTAAGGCTATTAATAAGGGCTCAGAACTGTGAAGCCAGCTATATATCAGCAATGAATGCTGATATATTGCTTGGCTCCTCTAGCTTCATTTCCTTGGCTTGCACATTATAAAACAATGATGCAACTTCAAACATATCCCTAATGATAGCCTTGTCATTACTCCAGCACTGTGGGCCACCACAACATCTGTCTTAAAATTCATGAGAAAGATATGCCTAGGTCATCAAAGATGCCAACTCTGGAGACATTTAATCACACAGATAAGCACTTAGATTCCAATAGGCATTCAAAAAATCACCAGCCTACAGGATGTCAAAATGGGGTATCTGCCTAAGCACACAACAATCCACTGGGTTTCCTCACACTAGTTCTTCCAGCATAACATTTACTATTTGCTCTACCTTGCCAGACATGTCCATATCACCCCAAAGCAATTCTACAGCAACCACAGATAATTTGGCTGCAGCAGGGTGGGTTTCACTGGCGACAATATAGAGAGAGAAACAGTTTACCTAAAAGCAGTATTAAAACAGTTGAAGTAATGCAGCCTTGTGTATTTGGTTCCCTCTACATCCACCTGTCTGATCTCAGTGGTCCTAATGTTGGGCTACAAAGATGATTGGAAGGTTAGAGCACATCTCCTATGAGACAGGCTATTTTATAGACTGAAGAAGAGAAGGCTCTGGGGAGACCTTAGAGCAGTTTCCAGTGCCTAAAAGGGCCAAAAAGGAATCTGGAAAAGGGCTTTGGACAAGGGCCTGTATGGCCAGCACAAGGGGGAACAGCTTTAAACTGCCAGAGGGGAGATTTAGATTAGATATTAGGAAAAAAATTTTCCCTATAAGGGTGGTGAAATACTTGCACTGGTTATAAAGGCTGCACAGCCAAGAATGGCACCAAAAATAGTGGCATTTTTCATGAAAACAGAAAGATTTAGCTTTATTTACTTTTCAGTTTATGAGACCTTAAAAATACCTCAAACTTCAATGCTTGCCTCTGTTTGTAGTTTGCCCTTTAATTAAATGGGATTTTCTTCAGCAGCTAGCCATTTTGCATTGGGAACCTGCTCCTTCTTCTCTTTTGAAAGTAGAAGCATAACTGAACCCATGCAATTTTATCACATCTCACCAGACTTGCTCAATATTTCTCTTGGTATTCAGTTTACTGGAAGTGCTAATTGTGTAATGATCCCATCTTCCATTTAAAGAATATGAAATATACATAAAGAAGATATACTTTTTGTAACTGCAAGTTCAAGCAGCCTGATCTAGCACACAATAAATCTTAGACTAAAAAAAAAAAAAGTCTGAATCCTATTACAATTTTAATGCCAGACTCATGAGTTTCAGCCCCCAGCTTTGGTAATAGTGTGTAGAGCTATGAGCAGGATACATTCCATGCACTAGCAACTGCAGAACACTGGCCAGAGAGCAGAGGAGGTGGGACTATGTGTTTACACCTGCTATGCCAGACCCTGCACCTGCAGAGGTTGTTACTTCTTATAATAGTTTTATTCTGGCATGCAGCCCTTGCAATTGAGAGGATGAGACTGCATCAATCCCATGATGAGCAGCACCCAGCAGCAGAATCCATCCCTCAGGGACTCTTTACATCCAGAGACATCCCTCAGGGACTCATTTACATTTACTGGATGTCTCATTCTGCCTCCCCAATCCCTTGCCTGAGCTTCTCTCTAAATCCACATGCTGCTTCCAGTCCCAAAGCAAGAAGTGGGAGGAGATACCAGCAACAAAATCAAGAGCTTAGTAAAATAAAATAAAATAATAATAATGAAATAATGATAAAATACATAACTAGAGAAACCCATCACCTGAAAAAAATCTGACTGCTTGCAGGGGATGAACCCCTTCTCTGAACACACCTTTTTGAGGAGGTAACATACATACAGCTTGTCAAGAATGTGGCTTGCAAATCAAAGTCAATACTATAACGCCCCCTCTTTAAATCATTCGTAGATCCATCTGTGTAATGGCTTCTCAAGTGTAATTCCCTATTAAGAGGCTTTATCTGGAGAGATAAGCAGCTGGTTCCCATGTCACTAATTGCTGTCTGCTGTGATTTTAAAACATCTGCACCATTGTGCTCTTCATTTTCATATTCTAATCACTCTGAAACTTGAAAAAGGTACATCATTGATTGTTTCTGTGGGTTAATTAGTACACAGTCTCCTTGTAGAGACAATTTAAAGGCAGTCAGAACCTCAATCAGCAAGTTTGTTTTAAAAATTAATAACATCAGGAGCGTCTGCAGGGATTGGCATCCACAGTGACATATCAGAGTGTGCTCTGGGGACATACCATCTTTTGTTATCTCCTTCATAGACTGGAAATAAAATTAAAATAAATAAATAAATGGAAGGAAAAAGAGGAAAGCTTTCCTGAATTAATAATGTCACTTAGAGTCCTGGGAAGTGGTTGCTTTTGTCTCAGGGACACCCCTGCCTCTCCAGTGAGAACAAATCTCATCAAAACATTTTATGTGTGGTCTAGAAACTTGGAAGTCATTTTTAGTAGTAATGTAGGTGACTGGGAGCTGGCATCTCACTGAAAATCCATGGGGTGAAGATGTGAGTGCTTTGATGTCTGTGGGCATTTGCTCTGCTTGTCACCTGGGTTGGCTAGATGTGTGGTGACAAGGCATTGTCTCCAAGCCATGAAGATAAGGATTGTAGCTCAGGCACAACACTCTGCTATGGCAGTAGTATTGCATGCAGAGTGGACCTTCCTTGTGACCAGCCATCTCAGAGCAAAGCCAAGCCTCAATTCATACATGTTTTAGCATAAGCATATACTCTAAAGTACTCCAGACAATGCTGATGACAGACCTTTGGTGCCTTGCAAAAGGTCAACTTAAGATTTTTTAAGACTGAATGAACAAAAGTGGTGGCACTGAGGTTAAGTGGATAATGCAACAGGCACCCATACCCTAAAAAATTAGGCTCTGTTTTGGTCCATCAAAAAGAGCTCCTAAAAACTAAAGAAGCTCCAGGTGATTTGCTCCTCTTGAAAAACCTTTCTCTTCAGTTTCTGCTTCCTAGGCATGCAGGAAAACATATTACTTGAAAAGAAAACCTTTTGAGAGGAAAAAAATCCTAAGATTACTATCTTCAACACCTTAAATAATCCTGGTTCAGCTCATACTTTTGCTCAAAATGGAGCGTTTTCTCTCATGTCCCTGTGGCAGAGCTGCAAATTGCTCACCTGAAGGCTGTACTCAGAACTACAAGTTGGAGATATGTACTTTGGTGAATACACTGAGCCTTCCTGAGGTAGCATTGCTCTGTAAAGAAAAGATGCCTAGTTGAGGAGACACCAGGTCCAGGGAAATTTAACTCTGGCTTGATGGCTTACAGGTTGAGCTGTCATCAACATGAGATGAGATCAATTCACAGGAGGAGCCTGTGATCAAAACAAATCACTTCATAATTTGAAGTATCTGAAATGGTTTCAGGAAGTCCTTTGGGTCCTCAGTGACTCTAACCAGGGAGAAAGGACCGCAAACCAGTATATGACACTTAGTGGAAGCACAAACAACAGTAGTGTCTTCTAAGAAACCTCACTGAATCTAGTTAAAAACTGATGTAAAGGCTTTAATACCAATTAAATTACTAATAGAAAACAAATCATCAGATGATAAAAATCATTACTATCATCCCAAACAAGGGAACCTTCCAGATCAGACCGTTAGTTTGATCACTCCCAGTGTTTACTCCTTCCCCAGCTCCCTGAAACCCAACCACCACCACACTCACAGGAGTAAGGGCTGTTTGTTAGGCACCAAAAGGTAGGCAGGAGTTAACATGAAGTTACAGGGGCACTTCCTGAGAACAAGACATAGTGCGAGTTGGGAGTTGGTCAATTAGAAGCAAAGCATCACCTGTTTGTGCTCATTCACTGAGCACAAACATTGCAGACTGGCGCAAGTCTTGTTCACATCAGGAGAATCTTCACTGAAGCTGCTGGAGGTCCTTTCAGGTTTGCACACTCATTGCTATGTAGATCTTTCTTCCTTAAAGATATTTGTGTAATTATGTCAATACAGATGAATTGAAGTTCAGGCTTTTGCATTGTGATTGTTTTGAGAATATCTGTATAAATAGGTATTCTCAAAGGTATCTTTAAGGAAAAGACAAAGCAATGCACAGACATTACTGAAGGGTCCAAAGGTACTCACACGGTTGCAAAATGTAATTTTTCAAGTATTCCTGGTAAAAGCATCATCATTTGCTAAATAGTCCAGAAATTCAAAAGTTATTCCAGATTAATTCAGCTACCAGTTTTAAACTGGATGACATGCACGCTGTTTCAATCTTCTACTGGATTTCAGACATTCTCATTTCCCAGGTACATGGATTGCTGATTTCACTTGGGCAAATTGCAATATGTTGAATTTCATAAAGGTAGGATTTGATGCTGAGAGCTGATCTGCTCCTTACTAGTGGCATAGACTCATCTATGCACATGTATTCTTCATCAAATGTTTAAACAACCCTACTCTTTTCAGGGCTTTGCATTAAGTACCAGGTATGGGAAGACTGCAAACAATGGGATTTTTCTGTCATCTCCGACAAAGAGCCCCTCACCACAACATAACAATGCAGTTTAAATATTGTGTTTAAGCATGACTCAGTTTGCTGCCACAGTTTAGGTGCCTGGTAGACAGCAGCTGGGCACCAGCTGAGGTGAACTACAATGGGACTCATACGGTTTTGCCCATTCATCTGGTGAGATAGCCCTGATTTGGTCCTTGTTTGGCCTCATGCCAGTAAAAAGATATTTAAGCAAGCATTTTTGATGTTATGTCCACAAAGCCAGGATTCACACAGCAAGATGCCTTTGCTAAGCTGCATGCTTTTGTTTGTCCAAAAGCCTTACTAATGAACTTAGTTACAGTGATATTAAGGCTTAATTATTCATATATAAAGCATACTTCAATCCTTTCAGAAGTGGTATAGTTTGCAGAGCTCTATCTAGCTCTTCCCAGTGTGTAACTATGATGTTGCATATCCAGGTTTCTATCTCATCCTACTCTTTAACTTTGCCTTTTAACTTTAAGTAGTAAAGGGCAATGTCCTCTACAGTGACTTAGCCAAATCAAACTGCAAAAGGATCCCAAGATGGACTGGTACCTATAGAATGTGAGTGGTAATCATCTTTGAAAGGTTTGTGGTGTTGTCTAGGGCGTTAATGCATCAGCATGTCTCAAATAACTACATTGGAAATAAGCATGTGAGCAGCTGTGCATGTTTCTCCCATGATTTTGCAAATGCCTGCAGTGATTACGTTACCTTGAAAGGTTTCTTTTATCCTTCAATTAGTATAAGAATTGCAGTGTGTCCCTGAATACTTTTTGTCAAAGGGATGGGGGAAATATAAATGTTTTTTCCATTTGGGCCAGTGAGTCTTTCATTAGAGTTAAATAATATGGTTATAAATTGAGTCCTTAAATGTCCAGGAGATACTGAATTCACCCAAAACCAGGCATTTAGAGAAGCTTATAAAAGCTGTGAGTTTCAGTCAGTTAGCCCATCTTTCTTTTAGCATGCACTTCATTTAGCAGTTACTGACGGGCAGTTTAATTCTTCCAAAGCATCCTGATAGCAGCTAAGGTCTAGTATGAAGTATTGCATGTGCAGCAGCATTAGAAAAGACTCCAGAAGTCTGCCAGGATATCTGTCTGGTGTAGCTGGGTTATGAAAATTTAGAGGAGAGGTGAAATACATAGCGTCTTTCCACCTCCCTGCATTATGATCCAAGTCCTGTGCCGTGAGTTCAGGGAAAGCATTGCCTTCAGCAAATTCACCCTGAATAGATGAACTTCAGTGATCTGCAGCAAAATGTGGGAGGTATGTTCCCTTTGGAAAATCTGCCTGAAGAAGTCATATGTGACAATTTTCTGGCTCCACTGGGTACATGCCGAAAAGTCAACATGCTTTGTGCAAAGCCAGCCCATAATGTGGGGTGTACTATCCGGAGATAGGACATATTCGGGATTCTCTCTAAAAGCTGGTCTCAGATCAAACTCCCAAGTGGGATTCTCTTTTGTTTTCACCAGTAAAATAATTATATTCTGGTGGAAGAGAATAGGAGGACACTCATCTTCCCTTGCACTGTATGCAGTCATTTGAACTGTCCAGCAAGCATGCAAGTGAAACCTGCCCCATTGGCAAAAGGCTACAGGATGAGTGGAGCTTCAACACCTTGATCCTCTCAGTTATCTCACCACTTGTGCCTATTTTCACTATTCTTGGCAGATAAAAAGTGATCCCTCACCCTTTTCCTTAGAACCAGCAGCAACCTCAGGAGGTGATAACTGGGGAAATCTGTTGCACATGTTGAAAATGTCAACAGCATGGCAGACATCTGTTTCTGGGCTACAGATGATGTTCCTGTGGCTGAATTGAGAATTTTAGTCCTCAATTAGGTGATTTTAGTTTACACTCTTGAGGAAGTCAGGTTTGAAGACAATCAGCACTGCGCTGGAATGCCTGAGGCATAGACTACAAGGATGCTAAAGTCCACCTGCAAATCCCCTTTCAAGACCATAACAGCAGTGATTTGTGGCAGCAGCAAAATCACAAGCTGCCCTGGCTAAAACTGAATGTTCTCCTTAAGAACTGATTTTACCATTCCCTGGTTTCAGCCCTTTGCAGATGCCTCTTTCACTCATGTAGTTTTGCAGGCTCCCCACCACACATCTAGCCAAGCCTTTCCCACTGAGGGAAATTCAACCAGGCTAGTGATAATGTTTTAGAGCAACAACAACAACAAAAATATAATGGCATAAGGTCTTCTGTGGCAATGCTAGGTGAGGTGATGATGAGTGACACCATATTTTGGATGCATAGCTGTGCTTTTTCTGAGCAACATGCATTTCTGCTTTGATGTTCATCCCTCATCTCTTTCCTCCCCTCCCTCCTGAGCTATGGCAAAATCAGCTTTACTAATAAGCCTCCAGCTTGAATAGTAGGTTTTATTTAGTGTGCTATAAAACCAGTCATTTCTCAGATCATAAAAGGGGCTCAACTGGACTGAATCATTTTGCTGAGGTGAGTTTTCTGGTGGAGTGATTCTCTCTTCTAAATGCCACCATCTCCCACTACCAGTACTTATAAAATGCAATTTTCTATATTTTATTAAGTGTGAATCTCCAGCAGAAATCCATTTGGGAGCTGAAACTAAGATTTAATTGTCCCTTGATTTTATACTTTCAAGACTTTCTCAACCATTTTCATAAAAACAGCACCAGGCTAACCACAATTTTATTAAGGTAAAGCAGCATTACTTAAAGGCCCTAATCAAGTTTTGGTTTCTATTCTACGCACACAAATCACAGAACCATCGAATCATAGAACAGATAGGGCTGGAAAGGACCTTAAGATCATCTAGTTCCAATCCCCCTGCCATGGGCAGGGACACCTCACACTAAACCATGCCACCCAAGGCTTCATCCAACCTGGCCTTGAACACTGACATCCTCATGGCCCTTCTCTGGACTTGATCCAGCAGCTCCATGTCCTTTCTATGTTGAGGACACCAGAACTGCACACAATACTCCAGGTGAGGTCTCACAAGAGCAGAGTAGAAGGGCAGGATCACCTCCTTTGACCTGCTGGTCATGCTACTTTGGATGCAGCCCAGGATATGCTTGGCTTTCTGGGTTGCAAGCGCACACTGAAGCCGGCTCATGTTCATTTTCTCATTGATCAACACCCCCAAGTCTTTCTCCACAGGGCTGCTCTCAATCTCTTCTCTGCCCAACCTGTAACTGTGCTTCGGATTGCTCCGACCCAGCTGTAGGACCTTGCACTTGGCAAGGTTAAACTTCATGAGGTTGGCATCAGCCCACCTCACAAGTGTGTCAAGGTCCCTCTGGATGGCATTCCTTCCCTCCAGTGCATCCACCGAGCCACACAGCTTGGTGCCATCGGCAAACTTGCTGAGGGCGCACTCAATCCCACTGTCCATGTCACCAACAAAGATGTTAAGACCGGTTCCAACACCGATCCCTGAGGGACAGCACTCATCACTGGCCTCCAGTCAGACACTAAGCCATTGACCGCAAATCTTTGTGTGCGGCCATCCAGCCAGTTCATTATCCACCGAGTGCCCACCTATCAAATTGATGTCTCTCCAATGTAGAGACAAGGATGTCGTGTGGGACAGTGTTTAACACTTTTGCCACCAAATTGGTCAGGCAGGATTTCCCCTTAGTGAAGCAATGCTGGCTGTCACCAAGCACCTTGTTGTTTTTCATGTGCCTTAGCATACTTTCCAGGATAATGTGCTCCAAGATTTTGCCAGGCACAGAAGTGAGACTGACTGGTCTGTAATTCCCTGGGTCATCCATTTTCCCTTTCTTGAAAATGGGGATTATACTTCCCTTTTTTCCAGTCTCTGGGAACTTCATCCGACTGCCATGATTTTTCAAATTTGTTGGCCAGTGGCTTAGCAACTTCACTCACCAGCTCCTTCAGGACCTGTGGATGGATTTCACCAGGTCCCATGGACTTGTGCACATTCAGGTTCTTAAGGTGGTTTTGAACCAGACCCTCTCCTACAGTGTGCCCAAGGTCTTCATTCTCGCAGTCCTTGCATCTGCCTTCCAAGACTTGGGTGGTGCAGTCAGAGCCTTTGCCATTGAAGACTAGGGCAAAGAAGTCATTAAGAACTTCAGCCTTCTTCAAATTCATGGTAGCCAGTTCTCCTGATAGCTTCTGGAAGGGGCCCATGTTGTCCCTAGTCTGTCTTTTATTTGCAGTGTACCTACAGTATCCCTTCCTGTTATCCTTAACATCCCTAGCTAAGTTTAATTCTAACTGGGCCTTAGCTTTCCTAACCTGATCCCTAGCTTCCCAGACAACATCCCTGTATTCTTTGTGGGCCACCTGTCCTTGCTTCCACCTTTTATAAGCCTATTTTGTTCCTTTAAGTTTCCTCAGCAGCTCCTTATCCATCCAAGGAGGTCTCCTGGCCCTCCTGCTGCACTTCCTTCTTGTTGGGATGCAACACTCCTGAGCTTGGAGCAGGTGATCCTTGGATATCATCCAGCAGTCTTGGGCCCCCATGCCCTCTAGGGCTATATCCCATGGACCCTTACTAAGCAGGTTTCTGAAGAGGCCAAAGTCTGCTCTTTTGAAGTCCAGGGCAGTGAGTTTGCTGCACGCTCTTCTCACCATCCTGAGGATCTCGAACTCGACCATCTCATGATCGCTGCATCCAAGGCTGCCCTGGAGCATCACATTTCCAATGAGCCCTTCCCTTTTGGTGAGCACAAGGTCAAGCACAGCACCTCTCCTTATCAGCTCTTCTGTTACTTGCAGAAGGAAGTTGTCTTCCACACAACTGGGGAACCTCCTGGATTGATTGTGCCAGGCCATACTGTCCCTCCAACAGATATCAGGGTGGTCGAAGTCCCCACATGAGAACAAGAGCCTGTGAGCGTGAAGCTGTTCCTATCTGTCTGCAGTGTGCTTCATCCACAGATTCCTCTTGATCAGGCAGTCTGCAACAGATCCCCACAGTAATGTCTCCCATCACTGTTCTCCCGTTAATCCTGACCCACAAACTCTCTGTTGACTGCTCAACATCAACAGCAAACAAAAATCACTGCTCAAAATCAACAGCAACACAGACCAGAAATAGAAAGGGCAGAGAAAAGTGGTCTAGAAAAGAAGATTGAAAAGCACCTCAAGTGCAGCTTTGTGCTTAAATGACCCCCAAACTTCTCTAGATTCTTACCCAAGAAATGAAGGGTGAAATTCAGCTTGCTGAGTCCCCAGTCTGTCACCCACGAGGCTGAATTGGAATGTGGAAAGCCTTTTAATATAAATTCAGGCCTGGCATTAGCATCCGGGACTGCAAAGCTTGTAGCTCTCCTGGGTCAGAACTTGGCTTATCCTGTGCTGAAGATCTGCTCTGGAGAAACCCTTAAATTCTTTAAACTGTGCAGAAATCCAATGATTTCTGTGCATAGGCTCCCCTTAGGAATGGAGACATCAAGACTAGACAGAGCGATGGTGCGGTACCACCAGCACTTCAGAGCACTGCCCTTTTAATTGCCCTTCTTCTAGTAACTCATCTAAGTACATTTCTTTTCTCTACACATGTTGACAAAGCAAAACTATTCCCAGCCCTGTTATTGTTTCCTCTTAAGTGCTGACTGTGTGCTCGAGTTGAGTAACTCTATAAAAATACTGACACTGAAGATACAGTTCCCTCTCCCAGCAGCTTGGCACACAGGGTAAATCAGGAGCCGCGAGTACACATTTCAGACCTCAAAGTGCATTTCTCCACTGCTAAGGGAGAAAGTTATGTCTCTTTCTTTTCAAAATGTAACTTATTCTGATGCACTGGCATGAGAAGAGTAGGCAGAACACAAGTGTTTCCAAGAGCTACTTGAATAGAGGGAGATGGGCTAAAACACAGGTAAAACTGGTGCTATAAGCATCTGATGTGCATGCCAAAAGGACTAAAAATACAGAGGAAAAGAGTGCTACAAAAAGGTCCTTCAGTTTTGCAGATGTACAGGGTTTGAAGCTGAAGCTAGGCAAACTGAGTTGAGAAATATGGCCCACATGTTTAATAAGGGATATAAATAATCATGAGAACAGCTTATAATAAAATGGATTTTATATTACTGGAAGTTACTTTTAAATCAGGGCTGGGTGTTTTTCTAACTAATATGCATTAGTGCTATTGGACCTGTAACAAAAATACATTTAGGCAAATCCCCCGGTATGAGTCGCACAGGAGGTTTGACAGTGACTTCTAGCCTTAAAAATCTGCTATATCCTCTCCATATTTCCTTAAGTGTTTTATCCATCCTCTCTATATTTCTTCTCTGTATCCTCTCTATATTTCCTTCAGTGTTTTGTCTGTCCTGGTGTTTAGCAATTACAGCAATGTGTCTTCAAACCCTTCCTCTGGGAATCTATATCCCAGTGTAATAAATTTGACTGTTGAGAGTCTTTTCTCTCTTCCCTCGGAATAATTTCCATCCCTAGACATATCTCAGTCCTGGATTCATCCCAACAATTCCTCCTCATCCTTGGCACCAAAGAGAATATTTCTCATTTTTAACAATTCATTTCACTTGCCATATTCCCTGCTGCTATAAAGCAGTGTGTCCCACTGGTACAACAGAGTTGATTTACTAGGAAAGGCCTTTCTATCTTGACAAGCCCAGTGAGATGTGGCTCCCCCTGGAACAAGGATGGTCAGCATTGTACCACACGTGGTTCTGCAAGGGCAAATGGTGCCAAATGCCATCAGCTCATGAAACTCAGACTACCAGGGTGGCACAGGGGAAGATACTGTAATTCTTGTTGCCATTCCCCTGTGCTGCTCAAACATGGACTCTTGACAGGCAACTATATGTGAAATAGTCCTCCAGACTAACTTGGTCCCCACCAAATAACTGACATTTGGCCCCAAACTTTAAAAGGAGGCACCACGCCTAATACCAAATCTGGATCTAAGTCTCACAGACGTCTGTAAAACAGCAGGAAATCACAACATCCTGGATCTGAAAACAAGCAGAACCCTTGAGTCAGTTTTAGGCATTGGCTGCTTTTTGTTATTACCCTTTTTCTGTTTTAAATATGAAAGAATGTATAGATTCCGTCGTTTCTGGTTGAAATTTCTCTGCTGTTTTGTATGCTGCATCAGTCTCAAAACATGAGCCCAAGTGCAAACCACTGAACTGCTGGAGGTCTCTGCCTCAATCCAAATGTCACACTTGGTGTTCCAAAGGGTGCATGGGGGTTTCTTGGGTGAGGGGGTGAACAAAGAGCAAAAGCTAAATCTCTAACCACTGTACAAAAAGGTTGCATATGTTAAAGTCACTGGTGCAAAGACTTTTCAGTGACTGCTTTAAGCATACTTCAAATGAGAGAAAAAAATCTGTTATACTTTAAGTATTTACTCAATAGTCATTATTTCTTTTTGTGGTTTCCCCTTCTTTGTTCTGTTTTCTGCTAGACAGTGAATGTACTTCTGCATAGTCTCTGTTTAAGGATTTCTCTCACGGATACATGCATATCTAAGAAAAACCTTCTGAAATCAGTGCAGATTCATCACCCACCCTGCACACGACCTTATCAGCAGTTGTGATGGGTGGCCTCTGTGGAATACTACAGAAAGGGCAAAGCTGGAAAATGTGCACTTTAAAGTGCCAGAGATTTTAGTTCAGTGTGCAGCACTTGTAATTTCTGCTGCTGTAGACTGCTCAGCTTGTTATGGATACCTGAGAACTCAGGTTTTCCCTGACTAGAGATTGTGAGATTTATTATAGTAATTTATTTTTTTTCTCTTTGGTTTTTTTTTT
>NDXB01007988.1:127744-142656 GCA_002631895.1 Agapornis roseicollis | reverse complement strand
TTTTTTTTTTTTTTTTTTTTTTTAATCTTACAAGGATCTGAAATGAGTATCTGTGAGCTTATACTTGTGGGTTTGGGTTTTTTTGTTTTTTGTTTGTTTTTTTTTTTCTGTAAAGATTTATAATATTAAACTACTGCCATGGATGAACCGAAGTTGCTACACAGTTTTTGACACTCTCAAAACAAAAGACTGTACGCATATATTTGGGATGTTATTGAATGGAATATCTTGGTGTCTTTTGCCAACTCTCAGAAGAGTTGTAAGAGCATAATGAATATTTAACATTTCTATTCTATTTTTATTAGATTTTCTAACACCTTATGAACTACAAGCAGCACTTACTGCTTTGTCCCACATATGCTTTTCCTGGCCAGGACTGTAAAGTGCCAGGCAGCATTTAGAAATCATTCTGAAAATGGAAAAGTATTTTACCAAAATTACTTCTGATTATTGATCTATCCTAAAACATATGAATGAGTCTTTTGCATATAACTGCAGTTTCTAAGGAAGACTCTTGAGTACAGTTCTCACCTGAAATGCAGTACATAAATCCCACTCCAAACCAAGAGTTTCCATTCAAAAGACAATAATAATCTACAAAGTCAGTTATGTTTTGCACAGAAACTAATACTTGTAGGAAAGAGACATTTAACTCTCCCATCAGTTTATTTTGTAAGGGCTGGAGAATTTGCAATGAAATATTCCAAAGGAAACCACTCAAGTCACGCTGGTGCAGAAGCATTTTCTATTTGATATTCTGGCAGCTGTGCCCTTCCACTAGATGCAGCAACTATGCAGGAGTGGAATGAAACCTAATCTGGGAAACTCTAAGTTAAGGCTTGCCTACACTTCATGCTTAGCCTCAGCTCCTAAAGTTGCTTTTGTCCAACCTCAATGGCTGTCATGCAAAATATTATTTCATAAAAGCTTATTTGTACCTTGAGCTCGAAACTCCTTGCCCATAAGAGGATATACATACAGATACTACCTTTTTGGTACACCACTGCAGAAGACTGTGGGTATCCCCTCTCAAGTGGTACCTAAGTGCTCATTGCCTTTCACAACAGAATTGAGATATTACAGTTTTTAAGGAATGACTGCTTTTCTCCTCTAAATTGGACACCACCTCATTACAATCAGGGCAAAAAAAACCAAACCAAAACAAAACAAACACAGAGATTTGAGGCATTACTACATCCCTTCCCATTTAAAATGACAAGAAGGTGCTTTTAACTGTGTTGCAGCTTTTATCCACCACCTTCTCAAACACACGCTAAAAGATCTTCAAGGCTTAGTTTGAATCTGCTGACTTTTGACAGTCCGTAGGACCACAGCCTTCTACTCTGCAGTTTGCTTCACTTATTCTTTATTAATGCTTTACCTTTCTCCCTCCTGATACCTCCCAGTGTGAGCACAGGAGCCCCAGGAGCTATGTGACCTTTCCAGAGGCAAGGGGGGGAGGGAGGCGGGGGGAGGGGGAAGAGAGAGAATATAGTTTTAGAGGTGGGTTCAATCTACTCTGCAAACACTGACCATGCTGTGAGATGAACAGCTGCAAGAAAAGGCAAAGAAGGTCTGAGAATGGAAACCAATGTATTCTGAAAGCTGGGAGTGGTTAAATGTGAAGAGCCACAGCAGCTGACAGAGAAGGGAGCTGAACGCAGAAGGAAGGAACGCTCTGTCACATGCATTCAGCGTATTATAATTCTTCAATGCTCCCATTAAGAACGACCAAACCACAGAGTTATAAATTGTCACTTAGCTTAAGGGAGGAAATAGATGAAGAAGGAAAAAAAAAAAAAAGCTGAAGGAAGAAGAAGAATAATAACATCTCTCAAACAGAGAGAACTGCAAGGTGACCTTCAAACAAAGTCCTGGGTGAGCAACCCATTTCTCATCTTCAGATGTCGTTTGTTTCCTAGCTCACTCTGTGCAAAGGAAATATGAAAGAATTTCTTGAGTCGGCTGCAGGAAGATGAACAGAACAAGGCCTTTCTGTTTCCACTTCTGTGTTCCTCTTTTTAAAACATTAAGAGTGAATACTATCATCAGAAGTGACTGCCTGGGGGATTCTTCTTTCAGTTTTTAGTGCACTACTCTCCCTGCTGAGTAAGAATCCGTGGAAATCAGTGGAGGATTTGCACCTAAGAGACTGCATGGGATAAACAGCCAAATTGATTGCACACCCATCAATTTGTACACAAACTCTGCCAAGTGCCTGGAGTACATAGTCCAAAAAACAGAACAGCACATTTTGTTCTCTGGAACTGGTTTAACTTAGTACTCGATCTAAGGCACTCCTTGTAACCCTAATTGCTCATATTCTAGATACAAGTGTGATTTTTCATTTAACCTTTCCTTGTTCTATCACAGTTCTAGATCTCAGGAATGTCACAACTATGAAGATTTTTGATGGTGTTTAGGTGAGGAAATGGAGGTGCAGAAAGATTATGCCATTTGCTCCATGTCACCTGTCCCATCAGAGGATAACTACGCACTCTCAGACTTACCAAGCTCCAGTTCCTTCTTTTGGGGCTATCTGCTACCACACTAAAATATCTTTGCTTAATAAGGTATAAACTGTCATGTCTCAGGATGTAAGCCAATCACTGAGTGGGGACAGTAGATCATAGAATAGTTAGGGTTGGAAAGGACCTTAAGATCATCTGGCTCCAATCCCCCTGCCATAAACAGGGACACCTCACACTAAACCATGCCACCCAAGGCTTCATCCAACCTGGCCTTGAACACAGCCAGGGATGGAGCACTTACGACCTCCCTGGACAACCCATTCCAGTGCCTCACCACCCTAACAGGAAAGAATTTCTTCCATATATCCAATCTAAACCTCTCCTGTTTAAGTTTGAACCCGTTATCTCTTGTCCTGTCACTACAGTCTCTAATGAAGAGCCCCTCCCCAGCATCCCTATAGCCCCCCTTCAGATACTGGAAAGCTGCTATGAGATAAGTAGCTATTTTTCTTATGAGCAAATTATAACTCCAGTTATCATCTAATACATGGTTCCTTGCATGCTCATTTGAAGCATCTGGTGTAGTGTGGTGATTGTAGCCAATACAGCAGTAATTGAAACCTCATATTAAAACAAAAATCAGACTTTGACTGGTGTACCATTTCCTGTGCTCCGAAGTTTAATAAATCTCAGGAATTAACAAACAACTCATTTACTCAGTATTAATATCTAAAAAGTTTCTTAAGTGAATGAAGTCTGTTTTTTGTTGGATTCAAGCTTTTATTAGCAATAAAAGAAAAAAGGTTAGGTCCTTAAATCCTCATTATAAATGTTAATTTTCTGAATAAGAACCAATTCATTTAGTAATGAAATTAAATCTTTCTTGCTTCTCTGCCACTGCTTCCAGATCTGTTCTTCAGGTGCAGCAGAGGTTCATGATATAAGGCACTCACCTGAGAATTATGAGACAGTGTTAAGCACTTCCTGGATTATAGGAAATCTTCTAAGTCTCCCAAGATGGGGTTACCACCTCAGAGGACATATACACCATCAGAGGATAAAAGCTATTATATCTTAGAAAATGTTTCCCACAGTATGGTAGCAATGATGCATCTGAGGCAGAAAAGCAGGTAGCAATAAGAAATCATCCCACATCATGAAGAAGTCTGAATGGTGGTGTCTGTATCCATAAGGATGTTTGCATCTCCATGGCATGTAGATGTGGCACTCAGGGATATGGTTTAGTCTTGTACTTGGCATTGTTAGGTTTAAAGTTGTACTCTTAAGGGCTTTTTCCAACCGAAATAATTCTGTGATTCTATGATTCTAAGTTATATGTTTCTTGAACTACTACTCGAAGAGGAGCAGTGATGTTTTCTTCCACACTTTAATATCCTCAAGCCAGCTAATGATTATCACTTTTTCCAATTTTCCTTTCTTATTAGAAGACTACAATCTCAGTGAGTAAAAACATGACAATCCCAGTTTAAAACCAAACAAAACCAGACTTTTCATGTTACAAAAATAAAGAAATTTCTGCACCTCTGAGGGTTTATCAGACTGTAATGAGCTTTGGCTAGGTGGGAAAAACAAATGTCATTTCAAAGCCAAAGTTTTACAGGCCAACTTAAAAGCTTCAGCTGTTTATTTCCTTCTGAAGAGACCCCTTAGGCATTTTCTGTACCTGTGCTGCAGGTGAAGCTCCTGTTGACGTCAGTGCAGGAGAGAAAACTGCATTGAAAGGCCCCTGCTTAATAGGATGGTGAATTTCTACAAGCGGAAAGCATGTGCGAGCTCCAAAAGTTCAAAATTTCCTCTCTATCCACAGTTCAGGTCAGTGTACAATGACTATTCCCCGGGGCAACCTTTGCACAGAAAAATTCATCACAGCAAGATTTATCTCTCCAAGGAAAGCAACAGGTTAACACTCACCTCAACCATGATACTGCAGACTGAAAATTCACTGCTGGTTAAGGCAATGCACATACCATCATGTCAGCAACAGCTGGATGTGGCAAGAGTATCATGTCCCCCATAATTGAAGAGGATCAGATTTCTCTGCAGCAGTGAGTGAGAACTGAAGAATGGCTAAACAGCCTGTGGTACAGTACCATGGGAGCCTGCAAATTGCATAGGGCGAAGAATCAAAAAAAGCCATGTAGTAATGATAATCCCATTCATTCCCCTGCCATCTGGTTGCACCATTACTGCTCCTAACATCAGGCTGCACATGCATAGTGATATATGCAACATATTGCTATCTTCAGGGTCAATGGTGCAGAGACCCAGTCTGTGCATGGTGTCTGCAATAACACATGTTTACACTGCCCCTCTACTTCACAGAGCTTCTGGAATTCAAATTTCTCCACACCAGTGAGGTATGCCAGGATTGTTCTGCACTTGATTAGGTGGACGGCAGCAGCTGTTGGAAACTCAAGAGTAACTACCCAGGAAGATAACAGATCACAAGAAGGTAGCCTGATAACAGGCAACTGGCAGGGACTGAGACTTGTTGTATAGCCCTACTTGACTCCTCTGCAATTATATAAAGTGATAAACTCACTTTGCCTTGAGAATCCTGTGTTTACTCATCAATGCACCACAAGGCTTCCTAGCTAATATGTAGTCCAAGATGAATCAGCACCGCTGCCAATTCAAGCTATCTTGCAGTGTGAACATCACTAGGACATCTAAGCCACATCTCCCTCCCTGTCCACAGAAAGACAACAACAGACTGTCCTGTGCTGAGGAACCTGACAGAAGCTCCTGCCTCTTCCCTTGACAAGGAAGGGTGTTTAAGGTAGTTAAACCTCTATCTTAAACACCACAGTCGCTCATGTCAGGTGTGGGCTAAGCATTGCTCCAAGAAGCTCAGAGCACACCTCTGGCATGATGACAAGTTTGTCATCTTGAGTGGCAAGGTTAGACTCGAGGAATTTGGATGCACTAAGTAGGAGTCCTCTATTAACAGAATACAAATAGGCACAGGTCTAAACCAAGTAACACCAAGTGATGAAATGAATTTGGAGCAGCGCCAGGAAGACTACAGGACAGGAAGAAAGGAAAGATGAAAGTGTTTTTAACTCAAGAGTGTTTGCTTTATAAATGCTCAGTGATGCATAGCATTTTTTCCAGATCCACCTTTCAACACAGAAAGCATCACATTGCTATGGCAGTTGCATTAATCCTGTAAAAATGGCTCATTTCTGCTTTTATTCTGAAGACGCAAGGCATGTTAATTCCACCAAAACCTGTGAGCTTGCCAAGACTATATAAGAGAATAACTCAGACCAGAATCTGGCCCAGCTTTACCCACGTCTGTGCCTCTAAAGAAATCAGAATGATGTTCTCAGGTTTTCCTTTCAAAACATAGAATGTTTCACCAAGTTGGGAATGTGACTAAGAGCAGTATCTGGCTTATAGATGATGTAAAGCACGTACTATCATGAAACAGGCCTCTGTCCTATGAATTAAGTGCTGCTGTTCCACAACTCCTAGGTGACCCACAAAGGGATGTGTTTTTCCTTGGGCATCTGAAAATGACATGTCTGAATGTGAACAAGTCACTGTAGGCTTCCTTGACAGTCAATGAAGAGAAAGAGGTACCCCAGAGGACAATTCACATCAAACTAAAACAGGCAGCTAAGGCACATCAAATGGATTACTCCCTGGAGATGCCTATTTCTTACTGTTCTCTAAAAAGGGAACCTAGGGTGACCGGTTCAATCTTAGGCATCTAAAGTCAGACATCTAAAGTTGTGTAAAATGAATCACACATGTAGAGAGACTTGTAGATCATCTATCTTTTATATGTCATAGAGCTTTAATTTTTACCTACTTACTCTTTTGTTGAGCCCAATAACTTTTGTCTAAAATGTTTCCTCCAGAGAGTTCTTCAATATCAAAGAGATCAAAAGATTAAGAATTCATCACTTCCCTTGCCCCCCTTATTTTAATGATTAACCACTATCACTGTGAAGAACAGTGCTGGTCCAATTCAGCCTTGGTTAATACCGTGTCTCCTTCTGCTGCTTTGAAGAGATGGCTGTATTTCCTCTCTGGAAGCACTGGTCTATATCAGATCACCAGGTCTGAAGTCCAAGTGGTCCACTTTTTTGTCCCTTTCAAAAATAAAGATCTTTGTACAAACTTCTACTCACCTAGCAGAAAATTTGCTTCATTTCTATCCTGAACAAAGATATTCTTTAATAAGATCAATGTATTTTCATTCCCCAGCTTACCAGTGATCTGAAAGAGTGCTACAAATATTAATAAATTATGTCTCTGCATCTTTTTAAATAAATATTGCTAAACACCCATGCAGAGCAGAGAAATTAAAAGGCAGAGAGAACATGTAACTGATTTAGCTCTGGAGCAGAGATGAAGCAGATATAGGAGCAGATCTCCACTTCCATGATTTATGAAAATGTCTTTTAAGCACAGGATTTCAATTAGCACTCTGCCACCTTTAGTTACACCTTGTTTCTTTTCTCCTGAAATGGGGAAAACACAGGTTGAAGAGAAGAAATTTTATCTTCAATGCTTGGTTTCTAACAATGAAGCAGTACCTTTTGTTCTCTTCACACTACCTGCGAAAGAAAATGTTTCCAGCCTCTGAGTTGGGCCCCATGGCACTGCAATATATGTGTGTTGCAACAGTCAACAAGTTACTGTCACTTTTGACTGGCTTCACTTTTTTTACTTGTACATCTGCATTACACAGCAAAAGAATGGAAGGATTACTATTTCTTTCCTTTTTTGGACACAAAGCCACAATATTTGAAACATGAGATGAAGAGGGTCTTCTTATGAAGGCATGTAGTGATAGGACGAGGGAAATGGCTTTAACCTGCCAGAGGGGGCATTGAGATGAGCTGTCAGGCAGAAGTTCTTCCTTGTGAGGGTGATGAGGTGCAGCCACAGGGTGCCCAGAGAGGCTGTGGCTGCCCTATCCCTGGCAGGGTTCAAGGTCAGGCTGGAGGGGGCTTGGAGCAACCTGCTCTAGCGGAAGGTGTTCCTGCCTGTGGCAGGGGTTTGAACTGGATAAGCTTTAAGGTTCTTTCCAGCACAAACCAGTCTGGGCATCTATGATTTTGATTTTACAAGGAAATCACTAAATGTGTCAGAAATAGCCGTTCATCACAAATGTCTGTCTTCTCTTTATTTGATTGCCATAATTTATATTATCATAGATTGGGAGCCTATTTCACTTTGTACAGCACAATCAAATAACAGATATGACAGTCCAGGTTTTTATGTTCATAGGGCCCCACCTCCTACAGTCAAAGTGAAAGAATATCCTTGATAATATCTCCATATAAAAAGCTCCCACGGCTATATATAGATGCTAGATGGAGTTAATCATATCATGCAGAAAGTGTTTCTATAATCAGCTTCCAGATGCACCTAGAAATGATTGAGTTCCTGCCAATTTTATGCCTTTCAAACTATTCCATAATGGACATGAATAGGAGACATCCTTAAGTACTAATGTCTCCTGTTCTTTGGTTCTGTTATCTTACAGTAGTCTCTTCACTTCATATTTATTGCAACTGTGTGCTCTGTTTTTCCTATTTCAAACTGAGTACTCCTGAAACTGAATGACTTGGAGTCAATACAGACTCCTCAACTTTAACACATCTTGTTATCACTATGCATGTCTACAGCAGAACATGATGTTGTAAATCGCTCTGGATGTTACGGTCACCTAAGAATTCTGTGAACAGAGTAAGCATGAGAAGATACTATATGTGTGCGTGTACACAGAGCCCCCCTTCCAAATACTGCTACTGCTAGTACTACTACTCCTTGCTATTACTATTATTACATTTTTCCTATATATGTTCTTTCACACATTCAGCTTTTGAAAAGCTGGCTTAAGTAGATATTGAGATTATTAAGCACCTGCAAGACAGAGCTGAAACTTTACTGGGTTTGGTTTTATGCCAGTCATGACAGAGCTTGACCCTCAAACCCTGTGCAGGTTACCTTTCCCAAACTGTCCAACCAAAGCATAGATTTAGAAATGTCCACATACCTTCCCAGAGTGTTTAGTGTGCTTTAAATGAAGGTCATAATAAAAGTGCTAGTTTTATTATTCCACAGTTTCAGCAGATGGTCTGAACTATTAAGAATCAATTTGAGCCTATTAAAAATGTCATCTATTCTATTTCCAGACAATATCACAGCAGTTCAACCTCATTACTTATCTGTCACTTTGAAAAGTAGCTAAACCTTCGCTCATCATATTCAGCTGCTTTTTGCACAGAATTCTTTATCTATTTTTCCTAGATTTTTTTTTTCCCTGCTAAATTATTTCTCCCTTTTAAGTTTTACAGCTGTGTGGGCATTTGTTCCCTAGTCTCACATAGAAAACATATATGCTACAAGAATGTCTTGTCCTTACGTAGCACTTTTCTGAAGAATCTCAAAGTACCTTGAAAGGGCGAATGTATGGCTACACCCATTTAGTCATTTGTCTACATAATTTTTTAAAAGGTTATGATATCTGAAGGTAGGGTAAAAGAAAATAGAAATCAATGCTGACACAGCACAAGTTTAGTTTTTTAACTCATACAGGCTCCTGAAATTACAAGGACTACTGTCAGCTATTTTTTCTTTTCCAGCTGCTGCTCTTGCTGCTTCGGCCAATATTTGTTTTTAAAGTATTTTCAAATAATTAGTTCCAAATTTTGCTTTGCCTCAAAGTTATATTTCTTTGGAAAATATGAATAGTATTACTGCCAATTCTGTTCACTGACTTTCAAAATCTACACAAGTAAAGCTTAGATCATATTTTACTTTAGCAATCGTATTTCTATAATGCCTATTTACGTCTAACCAACTGATACAAGACTATGATCAGGATCCATCCCTGCCGTATTTATTTATGCTTATGGATAGATGAGAATTAATTACTAAAGGTAGATTCATCCAGCATGTCCTCATGTGTCTACAGCTGTGATATACTTTATTGCATGAATTCAGAGGGCAGAAGTAAAATTCTGATTGCAATATCTCTGTAAGTTCTGAAGAGCTGTAAATGTTTGACTAATATTTACTCTATTTCAGCTTATGGGTTGGTTTTGTCTTTTCTAGCCAGCTGGAGGAGCAGTGCGGCAGCGGCAAACACAGGAGAAATTTGGGCTGGCCTGGCCAGAATCCTGTCTGGGATTGCCTGAGGAGAAGATGCTGCCATGGCAGCTTTGCTGTTCCCTCAGCTGGTGCAATAGCTGCTGTTGCTCCATTAAGCCAGCTCCGCTGGTCTGTGAAGG
Organism: Agapornis roseicollis; assembly: GCA_002631895.1. NCBI lineage: Eukaryota > Metazoa > Chordata > Aves > Psittaciformes > Psittacidae > Agapornis > Agapornis roseicollis. Next base: position 132,911 of record NDXB01007988.1, on the reverse strand, counting down.
TGAGCAGCCTTCTCTGGGTAATTAGAAAAGTACCTGCTTCCCTGCATGCTTCTATTATCCATCCCTCCATCTGCCTAAGATACACAAACATTTTTTTATCCTTTCTGCAGGAGATGACCTGCCACAGCCATCATGCTGTTCATCTATCAAGTCTGTAACAGATACGTCTGGCACATAATGAGCTGCAGCTATTACTGAGGGACTCAAGTTGTCCCAGTTATGTACCTCCTAGAAATGAAACAGCAACGTACTTTCATTTTAGATCTGAGCTCCACAGTGGCATTCATCCTCTCTTTCTGTTTTGTTTAGGTTTTTTTGGTTGTTTGGTTGTTTTTTTATTTTTGGTGGTTTGTGTTTTTTTTTTTTGTTTGTTTGTTTTTTTTTTTTTTTTTTTTTTTTTTTGTTTTTTTTAGGTTTTTTTTTTTTTTTTGTTTTTTTTTTTTTTTTTTGTTTGTTTGTTTTTTTTTTTTTTTTTTTTTTTTTTTGTTTTTTTTAGGTTTTTTTTTTTTTTTTGTTTTTTTTTTTTTTTTTTGTTTGTTTGTTTTTTATTTTATTTTTTTGATTTTTTTTATTTTTGAGTGCCAATAGCATCCAAAGCTACAAAAAAATACCTCATGAAGGCCTGAATGACTCAGTTGAGATCCACAGCCTGGGATCTTAAGCTGGTAAAAGATCTTAATCTTTTAACTGGAGAACTGAGCAAGGTTGTCCACTTTGCAAGCACAGCCAAAGTGCTAATACCCCTTCACCTCTTACACAAGGCCTGCTAGCTGGATGACAGAGATGAGCCAGAATTGAAGCTCTTTGTCTCTCAAATCCACATCTCACACCTCAGTGGAGGAAGCCCTAAGGCCATCAATGATTCTGAGCAGCAGACTTTCACCTCTCTAGGCTACTGAAACTGTGCCAGATGAAATCAATGGGATTGCAAGCATTTAAAAAGCAATTATTACTGCTCAACCAGCTAAAAATGTCCTGTATCAAGCACAGCCTCAGTTGCATCCCTTCTCTTGAGCTATAAACAAAGTACATCAAACTAGATGTTGCAAAGATCTATGCTCAGGTATCAGCCTCTTCTCCTGTCTTCTCAATTAAAACCCATTAGAAAGGAAGAGAGGAAGAGGTATGGTTTGTTGTATATGGATCTTGCAGTTATGGAAATGATACAACTACCATACTCATCTCACAGGGAAGAAATGAGAAATGAACACATGAATAACAGCTTTGAGATCTCTGCACTAAGAAGAGACATAGCAATGTTGCTGTGATTTAATTCATACATGCATGCACTTCAACCCAGACTAAATCCCCAGGGTTAAAGTGAAATAGAGTTTGAATCTAACATGAGTAGAAACTCATAAACAGTTCCTAGGCTTCTCAAAAAGAAAAATAAAAATAATAAATGACGTGAAATCTTTAATTGCCCTGAGTAAGACACAGACATCTGAAGTGGAGCTACTTGTCTCCTATTAAAAAAAATAAAAAGTTAAATCTTTACCTTCTTTCTACCACCCTAGAAAATGAAACCTGTTCAAGCATAAAAATAGACTAAGCTTTACTAAAATCAAGTGCAGATTTTTAGCACTTACTTTAAAAGGACAAGTCATTTGTGCAACTGATAATGATGTTATGAAACTTTAGACATTTCTTTCACAACTGGCAAGGAACTGAATACATTAGACAGGCCTGTTTCACATCAAAAGCCACAAAGGCTCCCAAGTCTGTATGCCTCTGGATTTTTCTCTGAACTCCATTGTTTGTGGCTTAAAAACCAAAAAAGTCTGACCCATTTTAAAAGAAGGAAACCATATTTCTTGGGCTGCAAATGATACTGCTCACAGAAAAACAACTGGAGCTTAATCTTCCTGAAGAAAGGAAATGTCCAAGGTCAAAGTCACAATGCACAATCTGCAACAGACAGTAGGGGAAAAAATAAAATACACCAGGTCCAGACTTGTCGTACAGAACCACACAGCACTTGCAAAGGTTACAAATGGCTCTTTCAAATACAGATGATTTCCATCTCACAATTAAAGCAGTGAGATGTTTTTGGTGGAAGGTTAACATTTCTTTCTTTGGCAAAGTGGAACTGTACCTTTATTCTCAAATACCATTTTGTGGTGGGAAGTGTTGCACACAGTAATGAAAAACAATAATCTGCCTTCAAAGTCCTTTTGAAAGGTCTAGCTCATTCCAGTTCCTCAGGGCAAAGCAAGACAAAGCTAAGTGGAATTGTTTCTATTTCACAGATGGGAAAGATGAGGCAAGAAAGCAAAGGATTAAACTGGGGGTTTGAGGGGGTTGTTGGCGTGATTCTGTTTTTGGATGTTCAGATTGCAGTTTCAGGCAACCCGTCTTTTTGCATTTGCATTCAACTTCAGGGTAAACATTTCTGAGCATTTTACCAATGTAGCGCATGAGATCATTACATCTGCAACTCATTGTGCAGCATGAGTGCACCCATTGGCCTGAACATCAGGGAAGTAAGCCCACAAGTTTGGATGAATCTCTGGCCTTTTGCCAAGCATGCAGAGATCTTGTTACTTAGAATAATTACTGAGTTAACCTCTTTGCAGGGAGAAGAGGAAATTACAGGAGACAACTTTCTTGCCAAGCCTTAGCATGAGAACTTAGGGCATCCTGGGTCTCTCTAATGCTCAGATCACTGGATTTCCTCTATGTTTCAGCAATTCCCAATGCAAATGGGTTTAGTAATAAGGAAGATACATATCCAAGCAGTGACTTTGCTCCCATTGCTAAAGGAAAGACAGGCAAAGCCTGCTAGCATGACTACAGACAATCTAGTACTGAACTCGTGGACTGCTCATTTTCCCTTAGAAACTCAAGTTAATCACTTTCCCTTTACTTGGCACTCTGCAATGAGTTGCTCTCTAAGGCACTGACCCTGTTACTACTGACTACCAAGCCTAATACTTATTATCATGATAAGTATCATTGGTTAAAGCAGCCTTCTCCTAATGGTTTTCACATATACTTTACAGCCTGGCATAGTTCACCACTGCCTCATGCCAATGAAAAAAAAAATAAAACCAAAACAGTGAAAAGCTGGTTTTTTATTTGCACAGGGTGTGTATTTTCTGTAGTGCCGGTACTTCCAAGACACAGGGCAATGTCCATTAGGACTCCAGTTTGTATTGGCCAAAATGAGATTGAAACAAATCTCTCTGTTGATCACAGATCAAAAGTAAGTGAGGTGGATTTCATCTAGCCTTACCACCTTTACATTACAGACCACACAATTACTCTGATTACTACTTGCATCGAGTCCAGTAAAGTTTAAATAAATCACATATTCTGCAAAATCTCCTATCATGTTCGAAGGCAAAAAAGTCTCCAGGAACCAACTTAGTTTAATCTCTTAAACATTTGCCACTTTACTGTAACTTGTACTTGTCTGGTTTTAACGTCTGGTCATAGGTTTTATTCTGCTTTTCTCATTTTAGTGAGTACTTTCTGTGGGTAATTTGTATAGAGAACTCCACAACTTGCACATTTTTGTATGACACTCTGAGCTGCTTGGCAAGTCAGCCTGTTTTAGTGTCTGTCATTATGAAAAGTCAATCCAGCAGAAGAAATTACAAAAAGGATGTGAAATCATGACAGTTCAAATAATTTCCTTTCCAAATATAGCTCTGTTGACATTACCTACAACATTAGCAGCTATGACTTAGGTTTGTCATATACTCCATGCAAACAAGAAAACAAATGGAAAAGTTAAATATTTACTCTCTTACAATTTATTTTTTGCAAATGTGTTTTTTAACCAAAGCTCTCCAAATGCATCCTAAACCATTTTGCCGAGTGAACTGCTGTTTTCAGGATCATGAGATTGTGTTTGCTTAAGCATGCCTTTGAAGCCAAAAAAAAATCAAAAGAAAATAAAAATTTTAAAAAACTTCTTTCACCCATTCCTCATCCATTATTTTATTAACCACAATTATAAGGTTACAAAAATATCTACTCCATTAACCTCCAAAACATCAGGACTCCAAACACCATTTTGTACTTCTGCTTTCAGCACCTACTGGTACTGCATTGCACCATGTAAAGTAGACTGGACTGTGATTTTTTTAAATGGCAATTTGCTTAAATTATACTTTTGGTTATTAATAAATACCATACCCCAGTGTCAGTTCAAACTTTCCACTACATACTTGAAGTAACTGAATGATAAACAAATGATCAGTGGGAAATTTTGATGTTGGTATATGCCATCTGGTTAGCTTTTAGAAGGAGGAAGTGAGAAGATGTATGGTTGATTTGCCAAAATATTTTAAAAGAAAAGAAAGATATTAAGAAAAAATTAGTCTTTCTAACTTCACTTTTTTTCAGCACATATAAATAATCAGACTTTTACTTGTACAGGGACATGCCAAAATAAACAGAACTTGCTCACAGATCATCCACTAACTCCAGTTTAGGTGCTCAGTGTGCTAAGGCTCTCTGTAAGAAAGTTTACTTCTAAGTGCCTAAAAAGGATTGAAGTGACTGGCTGGGAAACAGGCGTCCTGATCTAGGCATTTCTGGCAAAACAAAGGCACGAGGATAATGGGATGTCTGAAATGAATTCATTTCCTGGCTGGATCGAGTTGCAGACTGATTTAATAGAAGTGGCCAAAGCATAGAGAAAGGAACTAATGAGGTAGTGTTCACTGCAGGTAGTGTAGGAAATAATGCAATTGAACTGATGTGACAAAAACATATATAAGACATTAAAAGAAAGAAGTAAATGGTAAGGATAGTTACATGTTGGTGCAGGTCATCTGAAAGACTCATCAATGCTGGACATGTGTAGGAGGAAATTAGATGAACCTGTGTTGAATGGTTTGAGGTAAAGCTGGTCCTGCCTTAGGGAGGAGGGATGCAGTGACCTCTTGTGCTTGGTCTGATAAGATAACTGTCATACACAGCTCTAGAGAGAAAGTATCCTCTAAAGGTGACAAGCATCAGTACCAAACTCATGCTTCACTCCCCAGATGGCCATATCTTTTGTACTATTATGACTCTATATTCAAGCAAGGATGTAACTTGTTGTACTAAATTTAGAAGACTATAGGCCTATGCACACTATGGAAGAAAAGAGATAGAGAAGAAGAGGGTAGAGAAAAAGAGGAGAGGAGAGGAGAGGAGAGGTGAGGAGAGGAGA
>NDXB01007988.1:78877-123710 GCA_002631895.1 Agapornis roseicollis | reverse complement strand
ATTTTGGGGAAAAAAAAAAAAAAAAAAAAAGAGAAAAAAGTCCACTTCCTTTTACCACCTCATTTATATTTCCTTTCTTTCATCCTTCTCCCCCTCCCCATCTTTCTCAGTATAAAGTATGTACTTCAGTAAAAAAATATAAAACATTTTCCTGGAAAATAGCAGCACTCCATGTTATTTTCCAGAGTTCCTATCTCAAACTTTTTGAGCCAAAATTATTGTGTGAATTTAGTCCCAGCATATGAAACATTTATTTGGGCAATGCAACAATTTTTCACACAAATTTTTCAGTACAAAAACCTAAATAATAATCTCCAGTCCTCTCTGGGAAAACCGTATGACCATGCCTTTCTTGCACTCTCACTGCCTTTCTCCTTGTAATAGTTGTATTATCAGCCATGACCCCAATGCTTACAGTGCACTTCAAATACTCATAAGGACTATTATTCCCTCTCAAAAAGTAGAATAAAGTGAAATTCACTGCAAGAAGGAATTGGAGAGCTTGTGGTGGGACAAAATAAACATTTTGGAAAGGGAGCCCTGTGGAGATGGCTCACCTCCAGCAGCACAGACGAAGGGTTTTTCTACAGCAAAAGGAGCATTTTGCTCCCATCTGACAAAGACACCCTCAGAAGGTAACACCGCAGCATGTGTAATCCTGCTGGGGTGAACCAGAACCTTCAGCTCAAGGATATGCTGCCTTTGAAGGGTGTTTGAAGGGCAACCATGCGAGTGGGCACAGATGCATCACCCTGGCATGTGTGTATTCAGAGCCAGTTCTATGCATGGAAGAGCAGGGTTGAAGAGGATGGGGGTGACCCCCACTATGTCTCTGCTCTCTGCAGCTCACATATGGGTGAATTAATAAGAAGAAAGCAGTTTAGCTACGTAAATTGCCATTCTCCATGCTTGCCATGGTTTTCATTATTGAGAGACTTTATAAGATCCCAGGTTTGTGAAATAAAAACAACAGTAGTGAAATCCTGACCATTCTCATAAACACAGATTATTCCTTTTTTTCTTTTTGTTTTTTATCTAAGACAAGACCCCTCTGCCCACAGCAATCCCTTCTGTCAGCTCCAGCTTCCTCCCTCTATGGAAAACAGGGCCTCTACCAGCAAAGGAGAAGGAGCAAAGCCTGAGGGAGCTGGCAGGGCACAGCAGTCAGTGTGCCACTGTGATAATATGCTTAAAGGAGAAGGCCATGCCATAATGAAATATCCTGCCCTGAAGTCCTAGTACAGCAGCTGGAAGATGTGATGCTCTCCCAGTAATAAACTGTAGTTCATTTATTACTGCTTTGTATATGTACCTAGAAATGAGTTCAGTCTCAAGCCCTGAATTCTCCCTATTCTCTATCATTCTCTATCATCAGGGATACCAACCTCTTGTTCTCAGGTTATTGTTGTGATGATGACACCCACTTTTATGTGCATCTGCAAAGCCACAAAACTAAGCAAGCAGATTTTGTCACACATTTTCCTGTGGTAGCCACAAGACCATGTGTGGCAAAATCTTCTTCCAAAATCACTGCAACTTCACAAAAAGGAGAGTTGGCCTTTCAGAACATGATTTTCAGAGCACGATACTCTCTAGAGTTTTGCTTTCAGATTATCAGGGAAGATATTTTGAGTTTCCAAACATCCTATAGCAATTCAGCAGGATGAGGAGCAACCAGCTGGAAGTCAGACAAGCAGCTGGCCACTGGGCTCCTCGAAAGAGGAAAACCTCTCTTGGCTTGTATGAGTCCAACAAGACAGAGACATTTGCTTTCTATAGATATATGACAGATTTAATAACAGGGAGGCAAGAAAGCTGTTTAGGCTCATTTGCACACTGAAAGCACAAGAAAAGAGGGCATGAATAAATCTAGGATACATGCTGGAAGAAGCAGAGGGGACAATGAGCCAAACAAACGTTAAGATGGAACTTAATAGATCAGTGTTGAGTGGATTACAGGACACAGAGAATGCACTCATTGTGAGCTAGATACGATAACCCAAGAGACCCCTTCAGCTTTACACTGACCTGTTTCAACGTTTGTGCCAACAGCATTCATGCAGTACAGAGATAATAGTTATGACAGTGGCTGCATGGCTTTCCTTCTTAAGGCAGGTAATAGTGCAAAGATAATTGCACCCTTTGTTATTTCTGTTTTCTCCTCCATAGGCTTCCCCATAGTCCTGAATTTGAATGGCTTTCCTCAACCTTTGGCACCAGCTATCTTTGGTCCTTCCGGAAGGTGAAATCAGTTTCCTGCTGAAGTAAAGCAGAATAGCTCCACTTCAGCCATGGAGTTACGTGAGTGTAAAACTGGCAAGAGATCAGTCAGGCCTTCAGATATGGCAGACATTAATGGCTGATGTTCATTCAAATACTGTAGCTTCCACTTGGATTATCTCACCATTTCATCCAGTTAATCAAAATGTGCCTAGCTGCCTATCCTTGATGCTTTAAGGGCACGTTACGTGCCCTGAACTTCTGCAAGATGCAAGAGGCCTATATTTCATATGCTAACTATTCATCAGTAAGAATGGGTAAACCTAATGGCTTCCTTCAAGAATGTTATTTCTATAAAGAGGAAAACAATCTAATAACAGCACTTAGAGAGCAGTCGTCATTTTCTCCACACAAAAAAATCATTTTTGCCAGTAAGATAAATTAAGCCAGCCTTATGGGCCTGTTTTTTTTTTTTTTTTTTTTGTTTTTTTNACAATCTAATAACAGCACTTAGAGAGCAGTCGTCATTTTCTCCACACAAAAAAATCATTTTTGCCAGTAAGATAAATTAAGCCAGCCTTATTGGCCTTTTTTTTTTTTTTTTTGTTTTGTTTTGTTTTGTTTTCGTTTTGGTTTTGGTTTTTTTTTAATGCTTTCTAACTGAACAAAAAGTAGCTGCAAGGTAAATAAAGTGCTAAATTTCAGGGGACTGGAATTTGGGAAGGAGTACATGTTCTTCAGGACTCATTCTTAAGCAGAGGTAATGGCATGCACCTTTAAAGTTCAGATGCCAAGCTGTCAGCAAGCAACTTTAACACTGCCTTTATCTTTCCTCTTTTCTATTTATACATTACACAAAGCTATTTTATCATGGGTTTAATTGCACATCAAAGGGCCAACTGAACAGATCAGTTTGGGAGGTTGCTGATAGCAACGCTAGGGAATCCTGCAAATGCAGGTCTAAAATTTCAGTTTTTCCAGTTGCATATTAGCTAATATGGAGAAAGCCAGCAAAAGATTTCACAAGCAAAAGTACCCTGACTGTTTCTGTATTATTTGCAGGTCCAAGCTGGACATAGAGAAGATTAAATAATTATTTATTATATTAACTCCCTCCCTCTAATCACACATTTCCTACCAAAGCAGACACTGATGGCAATGCTACTTTCAGTCTTTCAGAGATGTAGTGGCAGACCTTTGAAAATACTCAGGTGTCTCAGATTGCATGAACATGTATTTAAAAATAGAATATAGCCTCCTATTCATCCAGGGATGTATAAAATTAATCTCACAGTTACTTTTAGACCAAATATATTTGCCTTGGCAAATACAGATTTTGAAGGACTGTTCCAGTATTATGAGAACACAAAAATCCCAGCATTAAAATGGATTATAAACGACACAGTATCAGACTGACTGTTTCACTGACTGGGTAAGTGAACAGAAATGCCTACACCTCTGTATTCCTATTGCAACAGAGATGTAACCACCGCAAAGTACCTCAACCGGCTTAAAACCATTTTCCGAGCACTGAGCCGGTCTCCACTGGGCTTTATGCACAAGAAAGGTTAAGAAGCACAACTTCAGTCTAAGCTTTTTCTGGCACATTGACTTGATCATTTTTGTTTACTTCCCCAGTTTTCAGCTCATACTGACTTAGCTTCTCTAAGATGAAACCTCTGACAAAGCTTCTGGTGTTTCAAGATCCTTAAAACTCACTCCTTTGAATGTCTCAATGTCAATTATTGCTTATTTATAAAAAGGAAAGAAATAGAAAAACACAGAAACCCAGACTCAGGAAATTATGAATAAACATAGTTCTACATTCATAAATAAAACAATATACTTCCTATAGCTCTTACATAATCTTAGAGGGTTATTTTGTTTTAAACCAGAACCATTTTAGTAGTTGGTTTTGTTCTACTACTTTTTCGTGCTACTTTTAAGTGGGAGAGGAGTTTGACAAATGAATCTTCAGTAATGACAAAAGTAGCTTTTACTGACTTTTTCTAAAATATTGATCTAACTCAGAATTACTGAGCTCAACAGCACTGGTGAGTGTAAACTAAAACAGTATGTGACTGGTACACACCGCATGAGAATTTATTTTACATTAAACCCAACAGAGGCTGATGGCTAAACCTAAATGCTGTTGGAAAACCTTTTCCTTCCCTGGAATGGACATAATCCATATCTGGGCTTTATTCCCCTGCACACACACAAGTAGAATTTACCACAGTAACTTATTATGGTATATAAATTTGGAGTAGGGACAGTTTCCTTAAACTGTTTCTGTTCACTTGCAGAAATGTGACTTTCTAAAGAGCACAGCCATATAAGGAGATGGATGCAGGCTTGAGGTGAGGTAGAAGAGCTGCCAAGAACGATCAGCCCTGAATGTCAGTGCTCCCTAATGCCGCAAAGCTCTGCACAGGACAATTCCATGAGGAATGCCTTCAAACAGGTTGACAGAGCATACCTGTTTGCAGATACAGCAAACTAATTACATGGATCCAAATCTCAATGGAAATAATAATAAGAATTAGAAAGTTTCAAACGTACTCATCTGGGAATCTCAATTAACTTCACAAACAGTAATTAATTTAGCTCCTTAACTCTGCAAGATAGAGAATTACTGATCTTCCCATTTTGTGGATAAGAATACACACATGAAGAACTGTCTACAAGACACTAGCTGGAGTTAGAACATACTCCTATGGCTTCTTCACTACCTTGTGCTGTTTCCCATCATATCAGCCAGTATTCTACCTTTCTTTCTATTCAAAACTATTATATTTATTCAGAATATTCTGTTGGTTTGGACCGAAGGAGAAATGTCTTCAATGTTTCCCAGAGTTTATCATAACCAAAGTCTGCAGTACTCAATATGAGACCTGTGTTAAATACCATTGTTCAGTGTCCCCTGTTCTGTGACAGAAAATGTGCCCTGACAGGAACCCACTAGATTTGACTTCATGTAACTGTGAGGTTTCCCTAACGAGATTGACAAATTTGGCTTTATTTATTTTTCCAAATACTGCTCTTACACAGCAGATGATCCTACAAAAAAAGTTGAATAAAACACCAGGAAGGAGAACTGCCTGTCTTTGACCTAAGATGCAGGGCATGAGGTGTTGGGACTCTGAGAGCACCACTCCAACATAGCCAGATAACGGGTCCTTCTCTAAATAAACACCAAGGTGGCCATACCAACAGAGCCATCTCTAGTTTTATAATCCCTCTGCCATTTTAAATTTCCAGATGAGCTATTATGTTGCAACATATGCACAGTTAGTATGTCATAATCCCTCAACAGTAGTTCATAAGTATTCAGAGAATGGGGAGGAATAAAGAAAAAGGCTAGTGATACTGATACCAATCTTAACTTGATTTCCCTGGTTTCTGAAAAGAAAATCTTCAGGTAGCCTCAAAATATTAAAGATGTTCAGTTTAGTTGAAGGTTAGTTGAATATGGTATGGACTTAGTGACTGCTGAATTGCTAGCTGTTCCACAAATGTTCATGTATAAACTTTTCATGCTAGGCTGTCCTGCAGGTAAGACAGGAGGCAGGAGATGTTCTCATCTATTTTTAATGTGGTAACAAAGTAGGTTTGTGACTTGGAAATGCTATTTTTCATTGTGTTTCCATTTCCCACAAAGAAAATATATCTTGCACCTGGCATCCATGGCAGCTGTGCAGCAATGAATACAAAGTGGATGTAAAATACTACTACTGCTGTGTGAGGAGAGATTTCAGACCCACTCTCATTTTGTGGCAGCTTGGAGGACTACATAAACTGCCAGGCAATGGGAATGAGGTCCATTGCAGTGACACTGCTGGAAAAAGGAACTGCATCCCAGTGTGTTCATCTGTCAAAGCCAAAGTCTGCTTTAATTTTTCCAATTTAGTTACTAAACAGTTTCTCCACAAATTCCCTTTCCCATATTTGTCTGAAGTTAGCCAGCAGCTCATCTGATTTGTGTCTATTTGCAGTCAATGTGAGCTGTGAAGGCTGAAAACACATCCAGAGGATCTCTTATAATTCCTCGTGACAAGAAGGGCTGTGAGCAGCAAAGCGTCTCACATATGTGTTAGGTGTCACAGAAACACGGTGGGATGGCTCCTATAACTGCAGTGCTGGAATAGAAGGTTATAGGCTTTTTAGAAAAGATTTACAGGCTCTTTAGAAAGGCCCAGCAGATGGGGAGGAGAAGTTGCTATTTATATTAGGGATAGGCTGGAGAGTATGGAACTCTGTCTGGGAACAGGTGATCAGTCAACAGAAAGTATGCGGGTCAGGGTTAAAGGGAGAACAAGGATGGAAGACATTACTGTGGGGATCTGTTACAGACCACCTGATCAAGAGGACTCTGTGGATGAGGTGATTTGCCTTGATTGTGTGGAAGACAATTTCCTTCTACAAGTAACAGAGGAGCTGGCAAGGAGAGGTGCCCTGCTTGATCTCGTGCTCACCAAAAGGGAAGGGCTCGTTGGAAATATGATGCTCCAGGGCAGCCTTGGATGCAGCGATCATGAGATGGTCGAGTTCGAGAGCCTCAGGATGGTGAGAAGAGCGTGCAGCAAACTCACTGCCCTGGACTTCAACAGAGCAGACTTTGGCCTCTTCAGGAACCTGCTTAGTTCTGTGGGATATAGCCCTAGAGGGTACGGGAGCCCAAGACTGCTGGATGATATTCAAAGATCACCTGCTACAAGCTCAGGAGTGTTGCATCCCAACAAGAAGGAAGTGCAGCAGGGGGGTCAGGAGACCTCCTTGGATGGATAAGGAGCTGCTGAGAAAACTTAAAGGAACAAAATAGGCTTATAAAAGGTGGAAGCAAGGACAGGTGGCCCACAAAGAATACAGGGATGTTGTCTGGGAAGCTAGGGATCAGGTTAGGAAAGCTAAGGCCCAGTTAGAATTAAACTTAGCTAGGGAAGTTAAGGATAACAGGAAGGGATTCTATAGGTACATTGCGAATAAAAGACAGACTAGGGACAACATGGGCCCCTTCCAGAAGCTATCAGGAGAACTGGCTATCCTGGATTTGGAGAAGGCTGAGGTTCCAAATGACTTCTTTGCCTCGGTCTTCACTGGCAAATGTTCTGACCACACCACCCAAGTCTTGGAAGGCAGATGCAGGGACTGCGAGAATGAAGACCTTGGGCACACTGTAGGAGAGGGTCTGGTTCAAAACCACCTTAAGAACCTGAATGTGCACAAGTCCATGGGACCTGGTGAAATCCATCCACAGGTCCTGAAGGAGCTGGTGAGTGAAGTTGCTAAGCCACTGGCCATCAAATTTGAAAAATCATGGCAGTCAGGTGAAGTTCCCAGAGACTGGAAAAAAGGGAAGTATAATCCCCATTTTCAAGAAGGGGAAAAGGATGACCCAGGGAATTACAGACCAGTCAGTCTCACTTCTGTGCCTGGCAAAATCTTGGAGCACATTATCCTGGAAAGTATGCTAAGGCACATGAAAAACAACAAGGTGCTTGGTGACAGCCAGCATTGCTTCACTGAGGGCAAATCCTGCCTGGCCTTCTATGATGGGGCTACAGAACTGATGGACAGGGGTAACGCAGTTGATGTCATCTACCTGGACTTGTGCAAAGCATTCGACACTGTCCCACATGACATCCTTGTCTCTAAATTGGAGAGGCATAAATTTGACATGTGGACCACTTGGTGGATAATGAACTGGTTGGATGGCTGCATGCAAGGAGTTGTGGTCAATGGCTCAATGTCTGGCTGGAGACCAGGAATGAGTGGTGTCCATCAAGGACTGGTGTTAGGACCAGTCTTGTTTAACATCTTTGTCACTGACATGGACAGCGAGAGGGGCTCTTCGTTAGGGACTGTAGTGACAGGACAAGGGGTAACGGGTTCAAACTTGAACAGGGGAGGTTTAGATTGGATATAAGGAAGAAATTCTTTCCTTTTAGGGTGGTAAGATACTGGAATGGGTTACCCATGGAGGTTGTGAGTGCTCTATCCCTGGCTGTGTTCAAGGCCAGGTTGGATGAAGCCTTTGGTGACATGTTTTAGTGTGGGGTGTCCCTGCTTATGGTAGGGGGGTTGTAACTAGATGATCTTAAGGTCCTTTCCAACCCTTACTATTCTATGATTCTATGATTCTATGACTGAGTGCACCCTCAGCATGTTTGTCGATGACACCAAGCTGTGTGGTTCAGTGGATACACTAGAGGGTAGAAATGCCATCCAGAGGAATCTTGAAATGCTTGTGAGGTGGGCTGAAGTTTAACCATGACAAACTTAAACAGGAGAGGTTTAGATTGGATATAAGGAAGAAATTCTTTCTTGTTAGGGTGGTGAGGCACTGGAATGGATTGCCCGAGAAAGCTGTGAGTGCTCCAACCCTGGCAGTATTCAAGGCCAGGTTAGACGAAGCCTTGTGTGGTATGGTTTAGTGTGAGGTGTCCCTGCTTATGGCAGGGGGGTTGGAACTAGATGATCTTGAGGTCCTTTCCAACCCTAAGTATTCTGTGATGCTATGAGTCTATGATGTATTTGTCAGCTGCAAAGATTATACTTCTAGCAGGGCATGAATAGAGACATGCTAGCCTCACTGCTAGCTTATACTTCACATGGCAGATCATGTTTCTGGAGTCTTCCCCACACAAAGGAAGAAGTCCTGCTGCACACTGGTGAGGATGTGCTCATGTTATCTCACTGGCTGCCTGGGACTGGAAGGCCAGAGTAAATCAGGTACACAAGGAAGCCTGCATGAACTGTTTATCAGTGCTTGAATTCCCACAGTTATGTTTTGGTCAGGACAGTGCTATTATGGACACTGCTATTGCTCCCTTCCCATAGTGCCCTTCAAGCACCTGCACACTAGATTTGGCTGATTAGGCAAGCTAGGAGGAAAAACTAAGCTGATGCCAGCAAAACTACAGTGCAGCTGGAGTAAAGCTGGTATGTGCAAAATGCGCTATCACTCTGGCTCTAGAGAAGGCAGTGGTGCTATGGGAGGGTGAAAGGGAGGGAAAGACATTACATACCTTGGAGGTGATGCCACCCCTTGGATTCTCATCTAGGAGGACAAAGGAAATGCCATCCAACCCTCCCCAGTCTTGGCTTGAGTGGTAAGGGAAGGGAATTCACTCAGTTTTTAAAATCTCTGGAAGATATCACAGCAGTTTACATTCAATTTTTCAATCAGCCACATGCATTCCTTAAATGCCCATGATTAGCCGTCTTCCCCAGTTGGATGGAGAAGAATCGCAGCTCTTATGCAAAGTGGCTATGCAGCCATTAATTTCCATGGGCTTGAATGTAAACAGTAACAAAAACCTCCCACTAACTCTTCAGGAGACTTGCTGTGTCTGTGTGCCTTTGCTATCTGTAAAGATAGCTGTCCCTCTTTCTCTCCCTGATGCAAGAGCCATCAGCTTCAGAGCCACCATTCCCAGCAGATCCCAAGGGTCTACTTCTTGAGAAGCTGTTTGGCTTCTTGGGAGAATTCTTGACTTTTTAAACTTGGTGGCAAAAGGGGAAGGGGAAGACCATCTTTGCAACAACAGGGTAGTTGCGAACAACAACAGCATCTCTTGCTCCCAAGAAACTCATCACCTTTTGGTGATGTCCAGCCCTGGCTGGAAGTGAGCACATGGGGAAGAGGGCTCTACTGTGCTCTGAGCTGGGCACAGGGAAAAGAGAAAGCATGAGGGTTAAAAAGAGAGAGAAGCTCTGCAGATGAACAGTCAGCATAAACAAAGACTATCAGCTCAGGCAAGAGGCTGAAGCATGACTGCACTAAACAAATCACAGCGGAATCAGCAATTGGCAAAGTAATTGGCGTTATTACAGCTGATGGAAAATTTCTGATGCTGCCCATGTTCACTTTCAAAACACTATTCAGACACTTACTTGGCTCAGTTGTCATGTAGCTGACTGCTCTTTTTTTTCCTTCTGCAGTGTATCAGGCCTGCATATACAGACAGAAATTTTTGGATGTGCTTCCCTGACTCTATCCACTGGCCATGAGATGGGAACGAAGCTTTGCACAAACTAAGTGATGAAGGAGAAGCGTGAAAAGACACAGGTCTGATCTGGGAAGCTGAATCATCTCAATCTTTGCATTCCCCCAGTTCTTCATGATTTCAACTCTAACACTATCAAACAGCCGTATATTTGCAGCACCTAAAGTAGTGCAATTTAAATGTTAAACACAGGGATGAAAATTGCATCTGGTGATGTCTCCAAAAGGTGGGTTCAGAGCTGTAGCCACCATGCAGGTAAAATTGCCTTCCTTCACACACAAATGCTCATGTGAGAACCCTCTGACATATTTCTCACACTATTTGATAAAAAATGGCGAAGTGTCTGTGCTCGGGAAACACTTCTCCTTCAACTTGCTAGACTCTTTGGCCAAAACATCCTCATCCTCTGATTTGAGCCCTCTTCAAATCAGATTCAAAGCAGGGACCTGGAAATTTCAACAAGAGGCTTCCAAGTCTTTCCACAGTGTTGATTAAAAGCCTCACAAAATTATTAATTTGCAGGGAGCAGTCAACTTCTCAAGGTATATGAGATTGGGGAATGGTGTTTTTTTTAAGTTTTCATCACAAAGAGCAGCTTGACTCGGTGCTGAGACACAGGTTCAGCTCTGTTTGTACCTCTACTCCCATGTCTGATATTACAGTCCCTTTAGAAGACATCCCAGTCCAGGAGCAAAAAGCCATTTCCTTGGCCAGGTTTTCCTTTCCAGGACCATTTACTTTCCAGGACTTCTTGAACTCCCCCAGAAGCACAAGATTGGGTAATGGGATCACTTTAAATCAACAGGTGCCTTTCCACCCAAAACAACTGGCTGGTTATGGGTGACCCAGTGACACAGATATTGCACAGAATTAAAGTATTGCCCTCACATATTTGTGCCTCCCAGGTTCTTGCTGCTGCTACTGCCAGATGCCAGCAAAGAACCTGGTGAGTTCTATTAAGCTTTAGAAGACTGAACCTAAACTGCCTTCAAAGCAAATTTGAGACCAGAAGAGGACAAACAAGCAAATACAATACAAGGGAGGTCAGCTTTTACCTTCTCCATGCCAAACAGGACTTACAGAAAATCCCACTAAAAAGAGTCAGCAGTCTATAGTCAGTGATAAAAACAGAAGGAAAACACAGGCAGACTCATGATACTTGTTTTATCTGCCAAACTGAATATTTTCCCTTCCAGTTACCACTTCTGAGTGCTTGACTCTCAGAGAAAATCAGTCCAGCACCTCAAGAAGCCAGCAAAGAGATGCTCACTCTATTTATCCCAGTGTGGTGCAACTTTGATTCACACCCTATAGGAGCTTGCCTACAAAGGGGTAAAGCCTTCTACTGGAGATGCAGTGAACTCCTGAGATGGGATTTAAGAAGAATGAGGTCTTCTCCCAGCAGTGCTCCTCTGTGGCTACAACCAAATCATCTCACTTAGTGCTTTTTCTGTTCCCTGAAATGTGTCTTGCCTGCTTTGTGAGATGCTCAGATTTATGTGTGAAAAGCATGACATAAACCCCAAGTATTGTCACATAAAGGAAGATGAAGCTATAAAAAGAAGCCAAGGCAATGTGGGTGTTGCTGAAGTCCTTACACTGAGTGCTAGAAGTGGCTTAAATTTGCTGTGGTACTCCCATTATTCCCTTTTATTAAGCATGGGGAAATACTACCTTGCAGATAAACGCCGTGATGTGGTAAATGTCCAGAATTTAGTTAAGTCCATTATAAGTGATGAAAATGTAGCTTTCATTAGTTTATGAATGCTTTATTCATATATAACTTTTTTTTTTTTTTTAAATCCAGACAGAATGTTTTCCCTAAGCAAGTGCCAAGTAAGAGAGTAAACAACTCCTGCTAATACACCTTCATCTCTTCTGCAAGGCAGTCTCCCCTGCAAAAGGAGGGCTCCTGTTACACATCACCAGCCCTGTCCATAGTCCTCTTGAAAACCTCTCAGTGTGGTGCCCACAGCCCCAGTAACAGCTGGACACAGCTGAGTGTGTCAACAGACACCACAAAACCTTTACCCACTGCTGCTGCCTGCCTCTGCCAACCCTTCAACTCATGCCTTCACCTTTTAATGCAATACAGTCTTTCGGTGAAGAACAATAATATACTCACTTTATGATGCTCCAACCATGACAGGGATTTTTATGGACTACCACAAGATCATCTTCTTCACTATGGTCATGCAGTTGATTAAAGGGGTCACACTGGCAGTGAGGGAATGTCTAATGTCTTTATTTGTCCACAGGAAGGATACAGCAGGAGTTCAAGTTTCTCTCTTCAGGTTCAGCCTCTTGGTGCTCTGATCCTAACCACCTTTGAGAATAAAAGGGAAATCTAGCTCTTAAATGCTATTTGGCCCCTGGTGTCTCAGTTAATGCCATCTGTAAAAATATCAGTTTCTTTCTTACTTAGGACAAGGCTGAGACCACAGAATTGAAATAGGAGTAGCACCAAAAAATATGTATTTTTTAGCTAAAAAAGGCCAACTATTAACCATCTAAATAAATGAAGTGCTGTTGAGTGTTAGTAACACTGATGTTCATTTATGAAGAGGGGCTAGGAGAAAGTGTTTTGAGTGTCCAAAAAGATTTTTTATTAAAATTAGAGAATTACACATTGTTACTTCAGCAGCACGAACACCTGCTGACAGTATGATTGCAAAACACAACATTATTGAGGCTGTAAGAAAATGCACACAAAAAAGAGAAGCCTGTTATCAAATAGAATATCTGAAGACTGTGGCTCACTGTGTGTTTGTTTTCTTTTCTCTGACTTTTAAAAGCGTCACATCCTCAAACTCAAACAAGCAGATGGCTGCCAGAAGCACTCTGAAACCAGCAAGCTGCTTGCATTGGACACATCATTTTGGTGTCTTGGCCTCTTGACTCTTATATTGATTTTTATTTCTTTTGGTTTTGATCCAAGGCAATTGGAGGGGATTTCAAAGTCACCAATGACCTCTGAACTTCAATGATGGCATTTTGAGGAATTTTATCTAAAAGAGGAGATAAGGGCAGAAATGGCTATTCACTCACCAGCCAGTGAAAAAAAAAAAAGATGACATCTTTTGTGGTTTCAGTTGAAGCAGCTGAAATAAGCCACTGAGGCTGTACAGAAAGGAGGTGATAATGCTGAGGGAAGAAATGTTCAGAAGAGCATGCAATCATGGCACCACCTCCTTTTGTTGGTAGTACACAGCTATGACTGACGGCACCTTCACCTCTGACTCCATGTTTTTGCAAAGTAGCAAACCTGAGCAATCCTAAGTCATACTTGTTTCTAGAGGAGCTTCTGAATTTTTGTTTCTTGACTCTGAAAGAGTGTGGAAATGTAATATTTGATGTGAAGTCAGGTGTTAGGAAACCCCAATAGATAAAGAGCCTTGCATTGTGTTTACCCTACAGCTTGGACTGTTCTGAGCATGTCAAACCTGACCTTCATTCCTCCCAGTAAGAAATAGTACGCTTCTCATTCCTCATGTAGACTTCCTAAGACATTGTCTTCTGATTCATTCCCCAGTTACTAAATGGCTTGCCATACAGAAGATAAGCTGAAGCTCTCAGAAGGATAAGGCTGATGAATTTGCTCCTTGGGAGCAAGAGGACGTCTGATGATGTGGGTAAAGATCACCCGAAATATATAACTAAGCTTGTAACATCATATACTTAGCTGGCAGACACTGTGGCTCTCATGAACTCCTTCCAGCCATCAGAGCATCCTGGTTTGACACTTCCATCATTGTTCTGCAGCTTTTTCTGACCATGGTTTCATGGTGGAGCCATTCCCTTCTCCCAGATGCCCAGATGTCCTCACTTACTCACCTAGGTTATGCTCTGCTCACATCCAGGTTACTCCAGCACTCTTATTGAAGTAGAGTCACTTACTTATTAAAGAAACAGGAGCAACCTGTAGTGTAGCTACTGTTCAAATACAAGAGAAAAGGACTACAATATTCCTATATGAAGAATACTATGCCCGCTAATTTTGGTGGCACATAGATAAATAATGATTTAATTTATCTGAATGTAGCAAAATCTGAAAAGAGCTTATAGGAAATCCTGTTTATATCTTAGTTAAAAGAAATTCTGGGCTGCTTCTAGGAAGACTGACAATCATAAAATCAATGTGCCAAACTTTCATTCACAGCTTCATTGCAAAGCTGTTAGAGAAACGGCAAAGGCCACCAAACTTACAGGGGAGTGTGTGTGAATGCACATGTCAGAATGGAGAGCATGACATTTTCTTCCTTCAAAGGCAACCTGGCATCCTGGAGGGGGCAGGAGAGCAAAGAACACATACTCTTGGAACTGCCAGCATACCTCAGTGTTGCAGGGCTTTTTGTCACCACTGATAATTTCATCCTGAAGTCACTTCTGCAAGCAGACCAAACAAGCCTTCACTGATGGTACTGTTCACTATGCTTGGAGAAGGCTGATGGAAATCTCAAGTCATCTATCCATCCACAGCCCAACTCACTCTTCCTATGAAGAAAAGCACACTGGGATGTTGATGAGCTTGGCCAGCCAGGCCGCTGTGCTGCACTGTTAGAGGTGGATACCGGAGCTGATGCAGATAGACTTTACCAGCACTCTCTGCAGCTGGTTTGCTGCAGCAAGAAACCACAGAAGGCTGAAATGAAACCACATGCACCATATCTGCAGGTCGAACGTGCCCTGGTATCCTTGTTTTAATGTTCATGCTTATTATTATACATGGAAGGAGGGTGTGCAGAAACGCTGGTCCCTTGGGCATAGCACTCTGTAGCTATTTTCAAGCTGGTTGCTCTGCAAGCGAAAGCCAGGGTGCTAGCAAGTAATGCCTGCAAAGTTTGCTGCCTTGATTTCTGCTGTGTGGATCAATATTAACAGTAGTATTTTACTGCCAGAGGGTACTCAACTGACAGAACTATTGATTATTTGATATGTAACAGTGCATTGATACTTGATAGCAAACCACAGCACTGAAACAATAAATCTGCAGTTGTTAACAAGCAGTGCAAGGCATTGAGCTTCAGTGACACCGAGATATCTCTTCCTTTGTCTAAAATTGAACATCTTTAATGTATCAAAAATATAATTTACTTACCTGGCTTACTGAAATACCTGGGGAAAATACCTTCTTCACTGAAACCTGCACACTTAGGTCATGTTTCAAATATGTGCCAAATTCAATTAATAATTTCAGCCCCAATGTATCCAAACACTTGAGATATTGTTGAAGGTAAAATGTTTTGTTTAATATGTTCAAACATATATTATATTAAGCCCGCCGATGGTGGCCTCGCACCAGTGGCTCCTCAGCCAAGTGCAGGCACCAGGGGTCTGAACCTGTGGTTCCTCTCATACTGAGCTGGATTACTATTGCAACAACACATCAGGCCTCTAAGTCAGAATCCCGCCTAGACATAGCAATACCGCAGTGCCACCGGCGCCTCAGTGGGCTCGTGATAGTGGTCGCTTGAGACTGACCCAGGAAATGACAGTCTTGCTCAGAATGTATGGACTTAAAGAAGAGGGAAAACTCCTACCTTCAAACTTGGGCTGATGGAGCTCGTCTCGCCTTGTATGGTCTTCCATCGAAGAGAAAGGGACTCTTAAAAAACCTATGACCTGAGGACTTTGCTGTCACCGTCCTAGCTATCTGGGCAGTGGCAGTTAAACCTCAGGTGTAAAGGGTGGGACCAGTGCTGTGCAATCTGCACCTCACACAAAAAAATCCACTGCGCAGGCTGGCAGGGCTCACTCTCACTTGTCTGTATGGACAGGTGAGGGTCAAAACAGTAGATGGCAAGGTGCATGGGAAGCTGCAGATCCAACCTTGCATGCGGGAGGACCAGTGCATGGGTAGCTTGAGATTACTCAGGAGTTGACAGTCCTGATCGGACACTCCATGATTGCCTAAGCACCCTTTTCGAACCAGATTTGTATATTCCATATGCCCTTGGTCATCGTGCTTGTAGTAAGTGTGATTAAAGTCCTTCCCAAATCTTTGCTCACAAAGCCAAGCCATCAATCAATCAATCAATCAGTCAATATTATATTAGATCACTATGTGCATGAACAGATTTCAGTGAACAAAAAGAAATGAAGTATTACAGTTTGGCTGCAGTAGTTGAGCCAAAGTTATTTTCTCCACTTGGGCTTTTGATTCAGTGAAAAAAATAAGCAGAGACATGTATTTGGATAGGGTGAACCCAAAATGAAACTTTTTTTACCGAACAAAGTGTTTACTTATACTTAAAGGACATAATGCTCTATTCTTCCATGAGATGTTTTATTATATGTAAGTCTACAATTTTCTCCTATGGACACATTTAACTATCAACCACTAAACCACCAAAAGGAAATTATATAAAAAACAATCTTATGGCTGGATACTATTAAAAAAGGGACCTCCCTATGGTTAGGGAGAAAGAAATTCTTTCTGTATAGAAAACTAATGGGTGGCACTTGCTGTTGCAGGAAAGCACACCTCAATGACTTTATGCTCTTATCCAAACTTGGAGAGGCAGAGGAGGTAACTAATAAATATGTAGGATATCCACCTGCACTATACATAGACTTTTACTGGGATCATACAGCCTTTTTTCTGCTATCAGCATGTCAAGGCCTGTGGGCTTGGATGCCTTAGCAACTGTCTACTATTTGGAAAGTTAGGACCAAGGGAGGCTGAATCAGCCTCTGATGGTAGCACTCCTCTTCCACTGCTGACAAATGCGGTTTAGGATGATGTAGTCTAGCTTCTCAATTGGGCCTGAGCTTCTTCAGTCACTAGTAAATTGAATAAGCTGAGAAATATTCCCAGGCATTGAGGCCAACTGGCACAGATGTTTGCATCTCTGCTTGAAACCATGTCTTAACTTCCCTAAAGCAGCAGCTAAATGCAAACAGCTCACTGGGAAGAACCCTGATCTTGCTAGTTGTTGTGGACCAAATTGTGACAACTACACTGGTCTAGTAGTTTGTGTATACCCACAGTCATACTCCTGTGAACATTCCCAGACACTGTTTAACTTGCTTAAGACAGATGCAGCCTAAGACATTAGTATGACATATGTCCTTCTTCCTCTTACTATCCAAGATCATCTCTTTCCAGCCAGGAGAAGGGAATTTTAAGGCTCTAAATTTGGTTGCAACAATAATCTTTTCCTGGTTCATTAAATCATTCTTACTTAGTGAGAAACTGGAGATTATTGTTGTCTGCAATTAAAGAATAATTGCAAAGAACCAGTTGTTACGCGTTTAAAATGACAAAGATGGTATACATGGGCAACTTAATTTCATAAACAAACAACTGCACTCTCTTTCCCATCCCACATCACTGCCGTCAGCTTGATACTACATATTCCACATAGGCAATTTTAAATTTCATACCCCTCAAAAAGCACCCCACCTCAAGTACTTGCTGTATATTTTAACCATACTACATTGGAGGACCATTATATGTCCTGTTGGGATTTCTGTGCTAAACTGCCCAAGGCAAAAAGTCTGTTTCAGGAGTCATAGAATTATAGAATCATAGAATAGTTAGGGTTGGAAAGGACCTTAAGATCATCTAGTTCCAACACCCCTGCCATAACCAGGGACACCTCGCATTAAACCATGCCACACAAGGCTTTGTCCAGCCTGGCCTTGAACACTGACAGGGGTGGAGCATTCACAACCTTCCTGGCCAACCCATTCCAGTGCCTCACCACCCTCACAGGAAAGAATTTCTTCCTTATACCCAATCTAAACCTCTCCTGTTTAAGTTTGAACCCGTTACCCCTTGTCCTGTCACTACAGTCCCTAATGAAGAGTCCCTCCACAGCACCCTCATAAACCCCCTTCTAGATCCTGAGGGCTGCTCTGAGGTCTCCACACAGCCTTCTCTTCCCCAGGATGAACAGCCCCAACTTTCTCAGCCTGTCTTCATATGAGGCATGCTCCAGCCCCCTGATCATCATCATGACCCTCTTCTGGACTTGATCCAACAGCTCCATGTCCTTTATGTTGAGGACACCAGAACTGCACACAATGCTCCAGGTGAAATCTCAAGGAGAGCAGAGTAGAGGGGCAGGATCACCTCCTTCAACCTGCTGGTCACGATCCTTTTGATGCAGCCCAGGATACGGTTTCTTTCTGGGCTGCAAGCACACACTGTCGGCTCATGTTCATTTTCTCATTGACCACCACCCCAAAGTCCTCCGCAGGGCTGCTCTCAATCTCCTCTTTGTCCAACCTGTAGTTGTGCCTGGCATTGCTCCAACCCAGGTATAGGACCTTGCACTTGGCAAGGTTAAACTTCTTGAGGTTGGCATCAGCCCACCTCACAAGTGTGTCAAGGTCCCTCTGGATGCCATTCCTTCCCTCCAGTGTACACACCGATCCACACAGCTTGGTGTCATCGGCAAACTCGTTGAGGGCGCACTCAATCCCACTGTCCATGTCAGCAACAAAGATGTTGAACAAGACCTATCCCAACACTGATCCCTGAGGGACAGCACTCATCACTGGCCTCCAGCCGTACATTGAGCCATTGACCACAACTCTTTGTGTGCAGCCATCCGAGTTATGAGGAAGCACTCAAACCCCCATCAAGAGGGCAGATCTTGGCATGGTGTCACCCAAGTATGGGCAACCTCCTGTACCCCACAGGGACTCAAAACTTCAAGGCAGCCAAAGCAGACAGAGGAAACATTTTGCACCTACACCCTATTCACCACACACACCACAAAACGAAAGGTTCAAAGCTGCCATCAGAAGCTCTTACTCGCAGGTGGCAGCCATTCAGAGGAAGCCATTCCTTTGAACGTCTTCACTTGTGATAATGCTCATCCATAAGCATTTATCTGTGCAGCAACCAACTTGTGGTTTGCAGATGGAGCTTGAGAAGGAGCCCTTTATGTTAGTGAGCTGGCTGTATTTCAGCAATGGCAGTTCCTTGATGAACAGACAGTATCAAAGCTGCCATCCACCCTTTGCATTGCCTGTTTTTACCAGGAGACTTGTGTCAGACAGCTGATGTCTCCATCCATCTCCTATTTGAACACTTCTGTGTCTCTGGCAGCTAAAACTACTATGTAAGCTCACAACCTCAATTTTCAATGGCTGCTCCCTGGCTTTAGTAATCTGTAATACCAGGAGGATGGTGGATGACTTCGTGACAACAGATTGTAATACCTTATGATCTAGTGCAAAAGGTAAGAGAAGTAGGAAGCCCAGCAGGCACCTGATTGAAGAGCCTGGGGATGATATGAAGAAACAGTGTTCTGCTGTGAATTTCCTCCACCTCCATAACCTTCTAATTTTCAAAGAGTTTATGTAGGGCTATGGCAGCTATTATTCTTCATACCTGGTGTATCAGCTTCCCCACTACACTGATAGCATTTTGGGATTCACACACCACCAGTCCTTTTCCTTCTTTCTAATGGGAAAATGAACAGTTTGTCTTCTAGATGAAGCAAAATGTTTACAACTCAGTTACCCCCATGCTAATCACACACAGGGCTATGCTTCATAATCAACATGGACTGCCTGGGTATGTGTTTGTGCTCAGATAGATGCAATGCTTTTACATCAGACTTCACAAACATGTGTCCATCGTTCCTTCTTTCCAAAAGTGGACACAGCAGACAGACCAAACTTTCACACAACCATTGCCAGTGTGCAGTCAGCAATGAATGGGTGCTCCTTCATGCCTGGTTATCAAGAAGGCTGAAGATCCAACTGGCCATTAACACAAAAAGGAAGCTAATTTAAACCTACAGCAAAGTTTTAGGAGTAATCTTGCATAGGCAGGTAAGTAAGATCAATTTAAAAGTTGTCCTTGTTTCTGTTTGGTTCTGTAAAAAGAGAAATACTATCAGCACTTTTTTTAAAACATGGGATTTGGTTGTTGGCTTGTTTGCTTTTTTTTTCCCCCTAAAACGGTTGAAATAGCCTTAAGCATTGCTGTTGTTATCTCAAAAATGACAGACACATTTCCATGTGAATGTTCCACTTAGCAGTCAGATATCCATATTCACCACATGCGTACCTTCAATTTGGGGACTGTAGTCCCAGGACTTGGGGTCCATTTTGTGTAGATCTTTCTGCCAAAATGGAGGTTTCAGTGATAGAAAATATTGCAAGGTCACCCACAACCTTGATAGAAACAGGAGGGTAGGAAAATATTCGGAAGAAACTGCAAACTCTAATATCCAACTGTAGCTGGCAAACCCAGGCATATTTGGATTGCCTGTACCAGTATTTCACTTCCTTGTTTTACCGGCCCAATATTTCACTCCCTTGTTTTCCTGGCCCTAGTGATTAACCACCAGAATATACCAAAGAAGGATTTTCACAGGAAGGATCTCCTGATAAAAAGGCTATTCCTGGCCCTGGCCCTCTTTCCATCACATCATAATCTGTCCACTAATATGGCTTGAGATCTCAGCTGATGAAAAGGTCATAAGATGCTACTGCTAAGTATCATTCTGTCTCTGTTCAGCCAAAGGCCTTTTTTACTCCATGCAGCAGGCAGAGGAATGCAATAGCAAAGCCTTCACATCTATTTGTATAACAGATGATGTCTTTGCTATATGGCATTTATCTTCCTTCAGGGAGTGACAACTGATAAATAAATTTCTAGTTCCCAGTGAATTTAAATAAAGAAAAGACAAATCATATCCCTGCACACTGTAAATATGTAACTGCAGAGGACATGAGTTCTCACTCTTCCACCATTTCCTTTGCTAAAAAAGTACTGGGCACCCTCAAATTCTCCCAAAATCAAGGCAGGGCAAATCTTTGAGGATATTACAAAGAGGATGGTGATAATGTAGGAGAGACTAAAAGATATGTCACTCATTTAGACTAATGAAATGGTGAAAATTACTTTTGGGTTTGTTGTTTGTTTTCAAGTTAACAAAAAAACAAAACCCAAAGAAAGTGGCATTATCATCATATTAATAGGAACAATGGAGTGAAAATGTGGGGAGATCTAGTAAATAGGGGGATGTGTTTTCCAGTGAATAATACTAGAGGGACAATTTTGAAACATCCTGAGATGGACAAAGCTGTACCCAACACCATCGCACTGGCAAGTTGGTCACACCTGTACTGCAGTGTGCAGGTACCACTGGATCCATGAATACCAGCTATCACCCCTAGCAATGACTACAGCCTCTTTTCTGGCCATCTTGCATCTAAGAGGTTCAGCATGGGCAAAACCCCAGATTGCTGCCCAAAACAGCAGGAAAAGAGGGTACCACTGCCAACAGCTACTTGCCACCTGAAGCCCTTACCTAGCAGGTCTGCAGAGCTAGTTTATGTGAGCATTATAACTAGAAAAAACACATCAGTTTATGTTTCCTGCAGACCTAAACAGTTGTTGCAACCAAATTAAACCCCTCAGCTCTTCCCAGACTATTCACCCACTCCTCACCTCTCCAGATGCAGAGCTCTACACCGGGACCAACAGACAGTCCCTTTAACATCAACTGTCAGTCATTTTGCTCCTCTCTGGGCTTTCAAAGCTGAGAGCCATCAAAGATTAGCAGAAAAAATCATGACTATTTTTCCCTAAAAAGCAGCACTGGTAATAGGCTTCAGGAAAAATCCCTCTAAATGCAAGTGATAAGCACAGACTGTGTGAAGGCTGACGGGTCTGATTATAATTATCACTGCAAAGGGAGCAGCACTAACCTTCCTTCTGGAAGCCAGTGACAACTCCTAGAAGGGAATATGCAAGTGAATTATCACAAACCAAATCATTGTAAGTGGACTTGTCTTTCACTGAGAAACTAAATAAGGCCTGATTTGGGAAAAAAAAACCCAACCCAACAACCAAACAAACAAAACCCTGAGTACTTACTAAAGATCATCCATGTAGAAACTGGCACTTGTTTGTACACTTAAGTTTCACTGACTTCAGGACTTTAAGAAGGTAGGAATAAAGGAATGAAGTAGAACACATGAAGCATGGGGTGAAGTCATGCATGTAAAAAAGTGTTTGGAAATAAAGGATATCTGCTGAAACCACACTGAAAGGTCATTTCCTGCAACATAACATGAGTAGAGAATCCCAGACAGCATGTTAGCTCAGACTGTGCGAAATATTCAAAACTAAGACAAAACTCAGCTGTACCAACCTTTCTCCCTTCCTCACATTTTAGCATCAAGACAGTGAAAAAGAACCAACATAGAGCACTTCAAACTGCATGTATACATTGACTGAAATATCACATTAGCTTTCAGCAGGGTTTTGAGGTAGATATTGTAGGTACTACTCCTTCAAGATCATCTTGCACTAACATTTTTTGTGCCTTCTCTGATAGCATTATGTTTTCTTAGCCTGTTCTGGCATTTCTCATTCTATTTCCATCAGAAACTCAGAAATAGAGAAACATGGGCAATGTGGCATAACAGCACAGTAGCTTTTTCTTTTAGAACACAGGAAAATAGGTATTATCTGCTTATTAGTGGGCTATTAATAGCCCAGTTAATAGTGGACTATAACTGCAGAGGAGATGAGGAGAAGAGCTTCAGAGTCAAAGGCAGTTGTAGGAGTTTCATTCTAATCATATCTCAATGGAATGAAGCAAATAAATTGCACAAGGAGACATATGGAAGCTCACTACACAAATGCCCTATTTAAGGCTCTTTCTTACATCCTAATTAGGTTCTGGTGTCCGGAGGCTGGTAACAATTATTCACACACAGCTCATTTGGATACAAAGCAAACTGTTCTGAAACCCAAACCATCATAATGGCATGAATTAAAAAGAAGCCTGATTCAGAATCATAGAATCATAGAATGGTTTGGGTTGGAAAGGACCTTAAGATCACCTAGTTTCAATCCCCCTGCTACGGGCAGGGACATCTCACACTAAACCACCTCAGCCAAGGTTCTGTCCAACCTGGCCTTGAACACTGACAGGGATGGAGCACTCACAACTTCTCTGGGCAACCCATTCCAGTGCCTCAACACCCTTACAGCTTTAGCTTGCTCTTTTTAGACTCTTTGCTTAGCACATGAAATTTCAGTTTCCATGCTACATACATCTACATTTTTTTGTCCAAAACTGCAATAATGGTCTGGAAGGGGAAAAGGAAGAAACAAAAACTTTCACAGCCACAAACCCTTGTTCTTACCTTGCTCACAGATTTTGTCACTGCACTCTGCACAGGGAACCCACAGTCTCGTCCTAGATTCTTCATCAGACTCTGTGGAGTTTCCCAGAGCAAAGAGAAAAGAGAAAACCTTTATTGTGGGAATGACTGCACAGAAAATCACAAACATCCAAAATTTCACTTTGCCTTTCTCCATTTCCATATATCCGACTCCCTACCCACTACCACCTGAACACCCAGTGCTGGGGTTCACCTTAGTGCTGCTCAGTTTTGGAAGGTCCCCCAAGCTTCATAACCCATGCAGGTGCATAGGTTTCCCCTGCCAAGTAGTCCTGGTAAGCGTATTGGTATCACAGGGCCACCCCAGCTTTCCCCAGCAGCCCCAGGGCATACAATGAGCTGTGATGGCAGGGAACGATGCCTTGGACTCCTATGACAACCCACTTTGGAAAAGCTTGGGAAGAGCAAGAAGGTGTCACAGGATGCCAACCCACCTGCTCTGTTAAACAGTTAAAAGCAGGGAGCTGAAGCCAAGGATTACCCACATTGCAAAACCATTTAAAACAGGGTAAATACTTGTGATTCAACATCATGACTGCAGCAAACTCACTCTACCCTGTGTTCCTACACTTCTGGTATGAAAATTAGATCTTCTCCCCTTCTTCCCTTCTCACCTCCTCTCCCATCTTTCTCTACCTCTGCAGCCCTTCACACAAAGGTGAAATATTTATATTTTCACTTAGATCAGAGAGTGTTTGCTTTGCTTTGTTTTCATTGATTTTGTCCAAGGCATCCTTTTAAGCGGCAGCTTGTGCAAAGATAATAGGTGGCACTATCTGCTGTAACTGGAATCAGCAACAAATCAACCATCTGCCACTTCAGGGGTCTTAGATTAACCCAGCTACTGGACTGTGACTGCAAAGCATTTGCACACGTAGATTACAGAAATGTGAGGTTACTGGTCAAAAATAAAGAAAGACTAGGAGTGGAGAAAGTGTTGGTGAGAAGGGGTGGAAGACAAGCCTTGGAAGAGTCCTCCAGATTAACCCTTTCAGACACAAGTCATCTCATAAGAACTCCAAGCTGACAATATTTCTCATTATAAGTGTTAAAACGATGCAGGATTTGAAGAAAGCAACTTGAGATTCATGAGTCATCATGTTCAAGGGAAATAGATCCAGAGACAACTTTTTGATAGAAGGAGCAATAAAACCAAAGATATTCAGCTGCCTTCTCAATGCCTTGCTGAGCTCTTTTGAAAGTATGAACAAGCTGCCCAGATGGCTTACTTGGACCACCTAAAAAGTCCAAGAGTAATATTTTTGTCATAAGATGGACAAGAACACATACTATGTTACTCCAGAGCATTGTCAAGATATTGAGGACATGAAAGAGGTTTGTGTTCTGATACATCAAGGTTTAGGAAGATATCTTAATTTGCTGTCCTCAGTTTACCTTCCTGAGTATCAAATGCCACATTGCTACTTTGTGTACTTGGATGCTGCCGCTCCACATTAATAATTGTCCGTACCTTTGGTATCCTCTCTCTAAATCTGTTGGGAACTGTTATTTGGTAACTGAAGTATTAGAGATTTAAATCAGTAGTAAATACAATCTGGCTCCATGTCTGAAAGCATGAACCATGACTTTGCATGGCCGCATGGTGGGTTAGGGTCTCCTCTGCTTACTTTGATGTGGGCTTTAAACCCCATTCTTGACATTTGCTTTTGTAGGTTGGAATCCATGGTCAAGTATCTCATGTTAAAAAGAGGCGGTTATGACTAGAGAAAGAGATGCAGCTGCAGGCTGCAGCAAGGACTTCTGGGAAATTCAGAGAAGTCTAGATGGTATGTCTCCTTGGTGAAGATGGTAGCTTAAATACACAGCTTATTAAGTCCAAAGAGGCAACTGAAATTCAAACAACAAGCATATGTGTGCATACAAACCCATGTATTTTACTTATGTACTTTATTCATGAAGAACGGGTAGGATATGGTGGAAGGTATAACACACACTGGTTACTCCATGGTGTGTGCTTAACCCTCTTGATGGCTTTTGTCATGGCTTCTTCATGCTTTCTGGGCCAAGCACTACATACCCTTCATTTGCAACAAAATAAAAAGAGCAAGAAGAGGCAAAGTATGTTCTCTGCATAAGCCCAAGTGGAACTGTGGCAACTACAAGGTGCAAGGCACAGCTGAGGGCCGAGGAAGAGCAGTCACTGCAGACATTTTACTCCATACAAAACCTGCTGGCAACACCTCAGAAATGAGTGCACCTCACAGTGTTACTTTGGGACTGAGCTTTCAATCCCCTGCAGAACAAAGACCATCAGTCTGCAAAGAGCTGTGAGAAGAATGTGAGGAGAGCAGGCTGGATAACACATTTAAGTCCCCTTAAATTACCCACTATTTATCACAGTATTTCCAGAAGGCATCGCTCAGACAGAATTAGGTGTTCCAAAACCAGGTCTATGTGTCTGAAGCCAAAGGTGAGGTTTGAAGTAGTTTGGATATGTACTAGGGCATGGTTTTCAGGTGAGTGAAAGGTCATGGGGATCATCCCATGCCTGGGACTACAAACTGGGCCAAGCTAACAACCCAACAACCCACAAGCTTCTGAGATGCAGCAAGTTAATGAGCCTCAGCTTGTGCTTTAGAAAGGTCTCCTTGAACTTGACCTACTGGCTGTGCGAGTGCTAAAACTCCTGTTAAAACAGGATCTGGACCTGTTTTCAAACCCAAAGGCAGGAGTTTTCTCTTTCTCTAGCCTCTAATTTCTGTAAAGCCAATCTTAAACTTCAGACCTGGAAGGGAACAATCCAGAAAGGATCATGTTCATCTGGTGGTGGGAAAATCTTTGCATTTAGCTTCAACTATTGAACTACTACAAGAAATGCTTATGCTGGGAATAATTTAAAAGAGGTTTAAAAAAAAAATCAAAACCTCATTACAAAAGAAAAAAAAAAGTATGTTCATGTGCCTTTTCCTAGCCTGTCAATAGAAGGAAGAGGTGACAAGTCCAGGGCAAAATCTTTCCTTTTAAACAAATATCACAGCAAAACTGCAGCTCATCCCTTACAAATAAATCCACCTTATGAATTGCTGTTGAAGTTTCAGCAGTGTATGACATTTTTGTTTGTTTTATCCAGGCAGGCTTTGCAGGAAGGTGCTTTTGCAATCAAAGCACCGACACTGCATTAGACAAGTGCTCAGCTGAGCCATGGAGCCGCCTGGAAGTTGCCTCACCCCTCAGCAAATGGAAAGAGGAGGGGAGCACCGATGCAGGTGACGCTGCAACTTGCAGAGATTTGTGTGTCCTACAAGTAACCTTGCATCGGGATACAGAATCATGACAGCAGCCTTATGGGTATGGAGAAAGGAGGATGACGGGGGGGGGGAGGGGAGGGGGAAAGGAGTGGCAACAGGAAAACAATCAAAAAACTCCCTTGGTATCAAGTCTTCTCTTCCTCATGAGCTAAAATTAATGAAAAATTTAAATTCCTCCCTGATATGGAGATGGCAGGAGGGGATGAGCACAGTCATGCTTTCTCTGCTTACAATCCTTTCCAGTGAGCACCGTAACAAGCATGCATGGGCTAGACATTGGCTACAAGCAGAGCTTTTCTGCCACACTGAACCAGACCCAGGATTCGAGGTGCTGTCCACCTTCTGTCCCCTCTCCACTTCAAGTCCCCAGCAAGGGTCCCCTCTCTTTCCAAGAACCCCTAAATATTACAAGCAGTGAATGGAGAGGAAAAGGGACGCATTTACAAGGCAAAGGGGAAGCAGGGAGGAGGGGGAACACCCCTGAGCCTGGCTAGCAGCCCCGTGGACACAGCCATTCTCATTCCTGGCACGTTCCGCTGCTCTTCAGTGCAGCCCAGCTTCGAAATATTAGTGCGGTGCAGAGTGCCATTTTCGAGTCACTGCAGCTCCTTCTTGGCATCGGTTCAGCTTTTTGTCTTGCCTTCTCCTCCGAGCACCCAGTGGAGGGAGGAGGAAAAGAATAGGAAGAAAACTAAGCTCCCCCGCTCTGCCGATGGGGCCACCAGCCTCACTGCCGCACCCCCAGCCCTGCCTGCGGCACCCCACACCCTCACAGCCTACTCGCAATCAAACCACTCTGCAAACATAAATTTCTTTCCACCTCCACAGCATCCAGTTCACAGCCTCCTTCCCCTCCCCACTACCCCTTTTCATCGCTTTCTCCTTTGTATCACTCTAAATTTTTCCATCCAAGCGTTACAATCTTACACACACACCCCTTTCTCCTTCATACACAACCCTCCCACTTCCTCCCATCACATCGGCAAAAGAAATCGTGCCATGGTTGCCAATGCACTGGCACCTCCTCAGAGTGGGAAGGCACTGCATCCACAACACACCTAGAAGCTTCAATCCAGCCCACAGCTGCCCAAACTGCAGTGTTCAGGACTGCACACGCGTGTGCACA
Organism: Agapornis roseicollis; assembly: GCA_002631895.1. Classification (NCBI taxonomy): domain Eukaryota; kingdom Metazoa; phylum Chordata; class Aves; order Psittaciformes; family Psittacidae; genus Agapornis; species Agapornis roseicollis. The sequence continues at coordinate 95,919 of NDXB01007988.1, read as the reverse complement.
CGCATGTGTCAAGGGGTAGGACGCATTCCGTGTGCATCCCTTGTCATTGATGTACATGCACACTTCCTGCAAGCTTACATTTGGCAGCCCAGTCCCTCCTCCTGCTTGTGGGGCAGGCAGAAAACCAGAGCCAGAATAACAAGGGAGGGAGGTAGGGTGTATTTTTTTAAGCAACCCAAACATGGCACTGAGCACTTCCACTAACAACTTCTCAGCCTGCTGTGCTGGCAACCAGCTGCTGGTTCCAGCCTGGCACCAGCTTTGATTTGTTTTTCTCTCCTCTTAAGTGCCCTCCTCCCAAATATTTATTCTCTTATTTTTTCATTTTGGGGTTGTTTTTCTTTTTTTCCCCTTTTCCCTCTTAGCTTGTCCATCGAGGGACTCCTTCCCACTCGCATCCACAAATCCAAAGCAGCACATGAAGACAGAGCGCCAAAGGGAGTGAAACGTGAATGGATCAAGAAGAGGGGAAAAACACTCCATACATATGCGCAACATATGTGCGCTCTTCTCTGAGGATGAAGGAGAGAGTGAGAGATTTCCCAAAAGCAGGCAGTACAACTCTTGCACATGCAAGGATGTGAAACCCCAGCCCCTTCCACAAAGAAGGGAGGAGACAGGTTTGGTTGGGAGGTAGAAAAAGGTTGAGGCAAAAAAAATGCATGGTCTGTACGAAAAGCACCCGAGAGAGCCAGGATTCAGCCAGCGATGTGACTCAAATTAAACCAGAGTTTGAAACGCGGACATGTGCATGATGGAGATAAAGTGGTATAACACGCACCTTGTCTAGTGCCTGGAGGAAAGAGATCTGAGGAAAAAAAATCCAGTAATGCTGACAATGAGGATAGCTTGGGAGGGAAGACAGAAGATTTTGGCATGATGGTATGAGTGCATTAAGCTGCAAGCCACACTGCAGACATAGAGCAGGGTACAGCCCCATACACAGCTACTGGTGTCCTGGGGGCTTTTTATGAGCTTGTTTGGACTGCTTTGTCCACTGAAATACATCAGGACTCCTTGGAAGCCATGGGAGTTAGAAGGCAGTGAAACAGATGGGCATTGCTGTGTCTTAGGCCCGGTGCCTCTGCTGCTGGGTCCCTCAGGAGGCCCAACAAAACTGCCAGAAAAGGCTGGTTCTCACCAAATGTGCTCTGACCACTTTGGGGAATAGCAGCAGAGTTGTCTCGAAAGCGGGGTCACAGAGACAGACCAGGAGACAGACAGACACACAGCATGCTTGGGGTGGTACAGACAAAACAACAGTGTCCACAGCAGCTGCCTAATATGTATCTTGGCAAAATCTCGCCTGGCTGTGGATGAAGCAGAAATCACAGGCTGGAATCATAAACTCATCAGTTAGTCTGACTTTTGCTTCCCTGGCTTGAGCGCATAATATGGAGGGAAGCAGAGGGCTGGATGATACCCTTTAGCTGCCAGAAGCCACATGGAGGAGCTGGTCCTTCAGCCACCACCAGCTGCCGCATGTGGAGCAGCTGATAGGCAGGCACTGAAGTGGACTTAAAATAAGCAGATGCCCTACTGTGACTGCACTCATTAATGTGCATTTGTAAATGAAGCCTCGGGCCTGTGCCTTGAGGAGCACCTCTGCCACTGGGATGCACAAGGTCCACATTGAAGTTTTCTACAGGCTGTCTGGACTGAACAGGGCAATATCCAGGTAGGGCCACTAGATCCCCTCTTCTGAGTAGTGGTTTCACTGTCCCTGGCCTATTATATAAGGATGTCATTCAGCACTGGCAATGGTTTCTGCCATCATCTGCTTCCAGAGTCAGCTGGTGTCCATCTGAATCCTTTCTCCCAGACGGTTTACATGTCTGTTTTCTCTCTTTGCTATTCCTCAGGCTTAGGGTGGGTTTCTGCCTTTCCCTCCAGCCAAGTGCTGGCATTTGGCAAGGCAGACTACATCCCTCACATGTGTCCATGGCAAAGCAGACCATGAAACATCAGCTGGAGACTCCCGCAGAGAAGCACCCCTGCCTGGAGTACCATTGAAGTGACTCCCAGATAGTGGCACTTTTAGATCCTTTGAGTCAAAGGCTCTATAAATAAAAGATATTACAGACTAACAAGTTCTCAGTTGCAAACTGGAGTGGGAAAGAATATTTTAGCATCCTCTTACTAAGCACATTAACTCTTGGCAGACATGATCATTCAGGTCTTCAGAGCTGAAAACCTCACACATTATGCAGCACATTGAGTCCACAAACTCCATCTCCAGTTTCAACAGCTTTAAAAATTACACTGCCCCTATGCTATATCCCTTTAGTGGAGCAAGCACACAAAATATTGTGTTGTTTTGGGGGTTACAACGGTAAATGTACACTCCATGGGGATCTTTCCCTTGAAAAACTAAGCTTTCACAGCTGTGACCTCACAATAGATAGTACCTACAGATTTTTATCAACTGGCTACTGATGCTTCCCTTCCCAGGGTGAGCAAGCATTTCATATCAATCTGGCTTCCTTTAGTGCAGTGACCCAGCACTATGCTCCACTGCTGAAAGTTCAAGTCCCAGCTGTGGGGCTAAACTCTTGCTGACACTGTGCTGATTTCTCCTTTTCTGTCACCCATGCTGCCAGGGAAAGGGGGAGGGATACTATTTTTTTCTAGGCTGGAGCAGAAAGAAAACAATACTGCAAAACACAGACAAGATGTGGCAAAGAAGGAGGGGGATGAAAGCAGTAAGGTTGGGAGAGGAAATTCTTTGGGCAGCATGGGGCACTGTATAGCCTTGTCACTGCTCAAGAGGCAGTTAAAATGTTATGGGTAAGGAAAAGCTTGTAGAATGGCTTGAAGAACTTGTGTGCATGTGCAAGTGCATGGGGAGAGGTGTGGAGGGGGAAATCACAATTCCTGATGTGTGAACTACAAAAGATATGGTGGTTTGTTTTGGATAAAAATCCCTGCATGCAGATACTTATCTAAAGTCCTCAGTCTTCAAATCAGGGCTGGAAATGTCTTAAGAACAGACCCTTCTTGCATGATTTCCAGTATCTGTCAGAACAGTTGCCCATGCCAAAAAGACCATGAAAACAGCTTAGTTCTTATTCTTTTATGCATTGTTTTGGCTCTTCTGCTTCTAGTTCCAAGGAAAACCTAAACCCACAAAGTCTTTGACTTGAAGTGTAGACTGAGTTTATTTAATTCCAATATATCTTGCTTCTCATTACTGCACACATACAAGAGAAGTAAGGAAAATGATGCTGTGATTCTATGGAAAACTTCAATAGAAAAGAAGGTTACCTGAAAACTGGAAGGAAAACAAGCTACTTTCCTTAAGAGAGGACTACAGACCTTGATTTATCCCACTTTACTCATAGAATCATAGAATAGTTAGGGTTGGAAAGGACCTTAGGACCATCAAGTTCCAATCCTCTTGCCATGGGCAGGGACATCTCACACCAAACTGTCTCATCCAAGGCTCTGTCCAACCTGGTCTTCAACATTGCCAGGGATGGAGCATTCACAGCTTCCCTGGGCAACCCATTCCAGTGCCTCACCAACCTCACACAAAGGAACTTCCTCCTGATATCCAATCTAAACTTTCCCTGTTTAAGTTTTAATCCGTCACCCCTTGTCCTGTCACTACAGTCCCTAATGAAGAGCTTCTCCCCAGCATCCTTACAGGCCCCCTTCAGATACTGGAAGGCTGCTATGAGGTCTCCACGCAGCCTTCTCTTCCCCAGCCTGAACAGCCCCAACTTTCTCAGCTTGTCTTCATATGGAAGATGCTCCATTTCCCTGATCACCCTCATGGCCCTCCTCTGGACTTGTTCCAACAGTTCCATGTCTTTTTTATGTTGAGGACACCAGAACAGTACACAATACCCCAAATGAGGTCTCATGACAGCAAGCACACTAGTTATCTATAAACTAGCTATTCTTCCCATGGATAGTATGAGAGACCACAGCATTCTCAGTCCAAATGAGCCTGTTAGCCTTGGGTGGTTATTAATCAGTAAATACTATTGAATTAATAAAAATAATCAAGACTTTAAAGAGAGTCTTGTTTCTTGAAACTGATCAGATCTGAAGCAGCCCTAATTTGAAAGAAAAGGAAGAGAGAAAACAGTTTGAACATTATTCAGTGCCCTCTAGTTTTCTAAATTCAGAGTGTAATTGAGGTAAAATAGCCTGGGGATGGTGCTTTTGGGATGAAAGAGGTATGTTTCGCTTAAGTCCTCTGGACAAACAGGGCTGTTGCAGGTCTGGATTTGATCTCTGGCTGAATTTGCACTGGGAAATATTAAGTAATGCTGTTCAGTGTGTAACACGTAGAGAATCAGGCCAGTGTGCTTTTAAGGATACTGTCAGATGTCCTATGTCACTGGACTATTCACCCTGGGAAGGTTAAAAGCACATGCATTCACTCTACATGTAATAAAGAATGAATGTTTTGCTGTTGAAGACCAGATGATGTTCTTCCTTAATGATTTCCTGTAGTCTTTTTCCTGTCTTTCCTATTATTTATTAATTTCTCAAGCAATGATCTGCAGCTTATCCAAGCAGTTTGGAGACCAAGACTCAGGTCTTTAGCTGGTACAAATCAGGATAACTCTACCCAAGTCAATGGAAACAGTGGATGAAGTCAATGGAAAAAGTATGACCGAGTGTTTATGCTACAGAGGCTTCCAAAACAAGAGCAAAGCCTTCTGGACAGCACGGTACATATAATCAAAGCATTTTCTCACTGAAGCTGATGGCACTTCTTGTGGGTGGCCAAGATAGGTAGAAGAAGCCCAAGTCCCTATTCATGTCCCCATTTCTGAATTGTGAGTGGCTCCATTACCCATCACATGCTGTGCTCTTTACAAAATCTGTTCATTGTGTTCTGCTAAAAGCTGCATGATGCTGATCATTTTTGTTACAACTTGGATCTTGTACAAAATCTTAGTTTACATGGGGTGGGGGGGTGACGGGGTGCAAATGGGTTTAACTTTTGGCTTGAAAGAAAGAAAGTAAAAAAATCTTGACCTTTTCTAGAGTGGTTGCTGAACAGTTGAGAAATCTGGCCCTGAGCTCTTTTGGGAAAGTGACCCAATCCACCCAGCTGTTACACCATTCTCTTGCCTGTGACTAACATAGGGATTGATATTTACTTGCAGGAAATGCTGGTGAGAGATGGGGGTTCCTGTTCACTTGTGCTGTTTACTGCTCCCCTGAGATCACAGGCTTCAGCGACAATGGAGAGGACTACTTCACAGGTGCATGGTTTACATGCCAAAATGAGTTGTAAATCAGAGCAAAGGCAGAAAGGGCTGGAACAACGCTTGTTTGTAGGAGAAACCACTGGAAAGGGATGCTGACCGTGTTCATTTTACAAGTCTCATCTCCTAAGTCTATGCTGTCTCACATTGCACCAGAGGGACTGGGTCCCAGGTTGGAAATCCAAGGAACACATTGATAATTTGCCAGAGATTACACAGGGAGTGAACTTGTCCCTGATCTCTATTATTGGTTCAAAACCAGGAATTCTCATACCCTTTCGGACAGATGGCTGGTCTATTACTTCTTATGTTAGATTTCCCATTGAGCCTGAAAGCAAATCCACATTCAAGCTGAAAGTAAACAACCTGCGAGTTCAAGAGGCATTAACTTGAACTGCCAAAGCATTTGCTGCCTATGCTGCAGATGTCAAGTAAACAGGTTCCCACAGACCTGAACTTAGACACATAACTAAACAGCAAAGCCTCCCACTCAGCCCAAAAATCCATCCTGTGCAAAACTCCCCACACTGGCTTTTTAAGAGTTGGAGCCTCAGCTGGAGTGAATTAATGTAGTTGCTCTGATTTGAATAGAGCTATGCCAACTTATACCAGATGAGGATTTCACCCTTTGAAGGCCAAGCGGGAAATGGCTATTCCATACCTTTTTAACAGTGTGGTTTGAGGAAAAAAATAAAATGGGGTGTATTTTTAACAATGAAAGAGCACTAAATTTCTTTCCATTTCTATGATTAATTTTAGGAGAAGCCTATTACAGAGCTTGGTTCTTAAGAATCAGGCTATGCAGAAAAATGCATATAACAGCAGAATTATAAATACAAACAACACAAGTTACCCAACTTATTCCAATTCCTGATATCTTCCAAAAAGCTAACAAAAAGTTAAGTAGGAGCCCAAGCATGACATTGCTGTGGTATTGCAGGAAATTAAACAAGTGGAAAGGACTGAATAAACCTGTCTGGTTTTTTCCTGCCAGGGCTAAATGAAGACAACAAAACTCATGAAACTAAACCATACAAACAGAAAAACCCACCCATACACTTAGAATTGCTCTGAATATTAATACCATGGCATGTTCCTTAGATGCAAAGATGGGAAGATTTATTTTTCTAATATATTTTGCTTTAAATTGAACAGCACCATGGAAATAATATTCTGTGAATCAGGATTCATTTTATTTAAAGCAACATAACCTCATGGTATACATTCAGGAATGATTACCCAAATTAAGCCTATGATTTATTCTTTAGGATGGGAAGCTCCATTCACAGACCTGGATGTGCTCTGGGTTTCCCCAAAATAAACTGAAGGTCAAATGGTGATTTTAAGATGATGGTAATGACAAATCAAACTTTAAAGGGTTTACCTGAAAGCCACTAGACTGATGAAGCTCATCAGAAAATTCAGCTCCTCTTTCCTCCAGCCATCCTTATTTTCACTTTACAACTCAGTGTAAGATGGCAATTAGTAATACTTTGTATAGAGCCGTCCATCTGAGGATCTAGAAACACTTTGTACACACTAATGAATTAAGCTTCTTAACACCCCTGTGAGACAGATACTACTATCTTATTTGCACAGCACAGGGAAGAGATGCAGGTTTGCTGAGAATCAGAGCCAGTCACCAGCACAGAAAGGAAACTACTCTACACCCTGAGCCTCACCTTCAGCTCAGTAACACAAGGTTTTCCATGGATGCAGTGATGAACCTGGTGACCTCAGAAGCTGTAATTATCTTTTTGAACTGCCAGTGCCCTGATGTCTGGCAGGTTGAAAACACAGAGGGCTGAACTTCAACCCACTGAGAGAACTTAAGTCCCACTTGCTGTTAGACATAAACACCTTGAATATACCATACACCCTCACCTGAAACTATCACTCACAAATACAATCCTTTGACAGGGCAAACAGAAGAGAAAATTGGGAATTCAGTTGTTCTTACTCAGTATTTAACAGTAACACCAACCCTGGACAAAAAAGGAAAGGAACATTTCTTTCTTCTGTTTGCATCTTTAATTGCCCATAAATTTTCTCATGTAGGGGAAAGGTAAAACATTAAGCCTGTTTGTAAGTCATAATGACAATAGGAACTTACAAGCTTTTTAAATAAAGCCTACAGATTTTGCTTCCAACATTACTGGGAATGCTTAGATCCTAGCCAAGCCTTAGGACAAGACAGGCATTGATGAGACAACTGTTTTTCTTTTCCCAAAGCACAGTCTCCTTGACTTAAGAGCAGCTAATGTCTAGTACCTATCTGAACTGTTTTTGCTTGTAGGCCTATTCCAAGTGCATGTCAATCAGACAATTTCCATGATGATTCTTCTGCCTGAAAATACACACCTACCCCTCTTTTCAATTTATCACTGAGCCAGTCAGCCTGTTTATTGTTGAAGCTTTGCTCATTTAATAGTGCACTTAGGAAAGCTTAGTATAGCCATTGACTTATTCATTGCTGTCACAAAAAGAAAAGCCTTCGGATTCACTCATCTAAGTGTGAGTCAAGAGCAAGAGGCACTTATTTAGAGATTGATCAATAAGAAACAAGGTTATGGAAACTATTCTAAACAGATGAAATTAAAAAGAAAACAAGAATAAACCACGTCTTTTCTTCCAGATTGAAATTGAGAATAGCTTCTAAAATATTTGGGGTTTGCTTTAAAAATTTGTTGGTGAACTTAAATCCCAGAAACGGAGCACTACAGAAGAGACAGGCAGTTGACATATTCAGTTTGTTGATTTGTGAACTATTACCAGATTGCTGTTTCCCTAAAAATATGTACTTGAAATTCTCTTCTAAAAGCTCTTCTTGATCTCTTCCCAATTCATGGGCTGTTAAACAACTGCATGACATGTTGATGTTTGTCTCCTGAATAGTGGGATATTACAAGCCCTGAAAGCAGGTCTCCAGCAGGAATATTAAAGGCACTATTTAGCAATATTCTTCAATACTAACAGTATTCACAAATACTCCCACTTGCAAGCATGTTTGCTGGGATATTTGTCAAAAGCAAACATGCCAGCATGGTGACAGAAAGTGTAGAAAGTTAACCAAGCTTATAAAACCCCAACAGCTAATGAATATTTGTGGAAAATGTCTTACAGTATTTCCTTGATATGGATACTAATTAGGGAAGCCTATAAAGTTAAGACTCTTTTGCTGCCCACCTCCCTGTGTGCTCCAGAATTGAAAAGTCATTTCCACGGACCTCTTCAACATGTTTGTCCCTGTTACATCTACTAGATCCAGGCACAGTTTTTAGTTTTTTGTATGTGTAACAAATAAGTGAGTTTATGAACAACTGGACACAGGCCCAGAAACTCATTTCACATAAACATCTTGACAGCTAATAGCTTTTTATAGTCTCTGACCAAAAATAGACTCACAATTGATATACATGTAGATGGGTCAATATGCCTTATTGCCCAACATTGACTTACCACAATGTTACACAGTAGTATGGATCCTCCCTTCAGGCCCCTTTCTTCAGTGACAAACAGCATTTCCATTGGGTCTTCTTCTATAAACAGCCCAGTAGGTATCCAAACAAGCACAAAAAACTCCCGTTTCCTCAGGACATTGCCTCACAAGCCCATGGCCAGGGAAGGTAGGAGAATTTAAAGGAAAGCCAGTGGACATACTCTGGTCTACATGTCTGGGTGCTTAAGGATGGTGAATTTTGGACACTGAGCCAAGGCAATGATGTGTGGGTAAATAGGTATTCACATCTGAGAAATTCAGTCCTTACTAAGTTTAAACCCTGCTCAAAAAAACAAGGCATTGGGGTCCAGCATTTTAATTAGTCTAAAAGGGAAACTTTAATTCAGTGTGGCTACTGTGAACCTCCTCTGCCATGGTGATGGCATAGGAAAAGCTTAGTCTAAGTTTAGGACCAGGTTAAATTTGTATCTGGGCTCCTCAAAACTGCTCTTGTAATGTCAAGGCTCATCACAAGCATTTGTAACTCACCAACCAATCTATTTTCCAATAAGGCATGATGCTTCCTTTTTCACCTGACTAATAATGTATCCCTCAGTATGCTTTCTGAGCAGGAGTTTACTGAAAATGATATTTACACTGCTGTGCATGCAGCCAGCTCACATAACAATGAGATAGAGTAGTTCTCCCTTCTTCTAGAAAGAAATGCAAATCTTAGTGCACTGCAAATAGGTTTTTATTTTGCAAATTCTGCCTACTATTTGAATGCATCATTCCTTATGTTTCTCTCTCCTGGAAGGTAAGGGAAAGCAATGTACCATCCACAATTTTTACAGACTATCCCCTCCAGTCACGCATTTCTAGAGATGGTACTGTATAATGCATGACTTACTTGCAAAGACATTGGAGGAGTAATGAAATAAGCAGATGCTCCGTCAGCACGCTTTTAAAACATTGGTATTGCAATCTGAGATGTAGTCAGCCATTACATGCATATGCCCTGTATTTATGGAGCTGATAAAGGCTCTGCGTCAAGAACAGTCAAGCTGTCTCTTTACTTGCTGTCTCTTTACTTTCTGCCTTTCCTCACATTAAAGAAAGTTGCTGTCTGGTTATTTTATTCTCACATTCCCAGATGTGGGACAAAAAGAAGGATTTACCTCCTGACTCATTTGTTAAAAAAAGAGGTCTAAAACCCAGACAATTTCATCCAAAAAAATCGCCAGGGACTCCCTATAGTGATTCCTCTCCTCCTAACACAAGATAATGCCTGAAATAGGTAACTCCCTGTGGTTATTACAGCTAGCCAAGATGTAGGTGAGAATAACACACATGCCCACACCACCAGAGTTGCACATATTCACTCACCTATAATTTGAATTGTGTATACTTTTCTATCATCAATGTTTTTCTAACTTATTTCATGACAGCATTAGACACATTTTCCTCCAAATTCCACTCTAAGCACCGATGGTAGGTTAAGAGAGGAGGGTGAAAGCTGGCACAGATGAAAGTGGAGGATGACGTTAACATTAACAGTCACTATATAAAGGAGCATTTTGCACTATAAATAAAAAAGTCTTGCTCAGCTGCATGAGGAGGGAAGTGGTGAAGTCACTGAGTCACCACGGCTGTGGCTCAGGGAAGGACTTTGATTCATGTCCAATACCATGTTCGATCACTGCTACATCACCCAAAGTTTCACAGCAAAACAGGTGATAGGACACAGAAAAGCTCTTCTTCCTAACCCTGTAATGAAAAATGCTGCTTGCTTACTGACAGCTTCCCAGCCAGCTTATGTGCATCTAATTACTGAGCCACAACCCAAATCAAAATGCCCCATTGCAGCTGTTGTCTAACTTAAGCCGTTCATAACATGAGCTAAAACATCAATAATCTGGGGCAAGTTTATTCCAAATGTGGTCGAGTTCCAGGCTTTCAACTTAGTTGCTAGGACTCAGTGAGGATGCTGAGAAAGGCTGTTTCTGCCCAGAAGGTATTTTCTGGCTTGCTGGTGGAGAGACTTAGGATTGGGTTCAGGGGAAGATGCTGTGCTGGGCTGAGATGAACACTGGCATATGAGCAGTGCTGTTGAGCTGCTCTTTCTGCTACACCCGACCTCAATGCAGAACAGTCTGTAGCAGAATCAAGATATTTCACAATTTTCCTCCTGTCTGAATTTGAGTGTCCTGCTCTGGGAGAAAAAAAAAAAAAAATAGAAAACTTGTAAAGTGGGAGAAGTAACAGAACAATTCCGTACTTTATGATATTCTTTGTGAGCAGAGCTGAGAAAAGAGGCCAGTTACAAGAGCTCTGCATTTCCTTTTCAACCTATGGGATTAGAAGATGAGAGCATGTACTAAGGGGAATTTTGCCCATGGCAGAAAATCAGGACCTTAAATCTTCATTACTGGAAGTTGCAAAAAGCCCTAGCAATGATCTATAATGGCTGCACTTAGAAATTGGTGATATAAGTAATTGTCACTTGGATGAAAACAGACTTCCCTCTCCTTCAAGGGACCACAATTTCAGTTTAATTTGTAGCAGGATGCAAGTGTAAATGAACTGACAACAGAGCTATCAGCTATTCTGTTGGTAACACTTGGAGCAATATTTTCGATTTGACTAGAAACAGCTGTCCACTGCATGGAACGACCTTTAGCCCCATCCTTGGCGAAATTCAATTCTCTCCATGTCTGACTTTGTCCACGGGGACTTGAGTAGCAGAGCTGCCAGAATAATCAGCATATTGCTTAATGACAGGCACTCCAACGAGCAGCATGGTTGTGCATTGTCAGAAACAGAGCCTGCAGTTCTGGGGAAGGAGAGCCTTCTTGCTATTCAAAAGGAAATAAAGAGGTTGCATAGGAGCAAACATGGATGCGTGTGGCACCTTTGCTTGATAAGCATCACTGATGTGCCCAGCACCTCGTGCATGTACATAAATATGGAGTTTTCTCCTGTGTTTGTCAGCAAATATACATTTTTATTAGATTTGCCTCTCAGAAAAGGCTGGATTATGCTGCTGCTCTGCACTGTACCACTGCAAAATGTAATTTCCATTTATATAAGTCTAAACATGCATACATTCCCTATGGCAATGCTTACATGGACATCCAGATGTCTATCATCTAATGTGTATATATATGTATAGATACACACACTGTCAGTGTGTTTATTACATTGACCATTGCCATAAAAAAAGAGGTTTAGACTGCGACTATCAAAAAACCATGAATTTCCCAACTTTACAGCTACTTGTGCAAACTTATTTCTGCTTCAGTGGGTGTCTCCCTAGCACTGAGGCACTCTCTCATATGTGATAGGAAAGGCATGTCAAGATGGCATTAACACCTATGGGCCCCAACCCACTTCATGGCTGGACCTGTGAGGATGAATCTGGCACTTCCAATTTTTCTAGCTGGCTGATTCAGCAGTGTGAACACAGAAAACAGGTTAAAAAATGGACCTATCTTTTCCTTCATTGAGGGTCATCAGAGAGATGCACTGCTTTGGCTGGCAAGACTTGCTACATCCACCGCTAGTGGGAGATTTCAAGGGACGAGACACCAGCGCCGCCCTGCACCACAAGCCCCCGGGATTTCTCTCTGTTATTTTGCTTGGCAGTGCTGTGGGTATGGATCTGTGGAAGAATCCTGTTCAGTTATTATTCTGATCTGCTGCCAACATTTTCCTGAGAAACACAAGTGAGACATGGGGAATAGTGATCTTGCACAGCTCATAGCTCAGCCAGAATGGAGGTGGGTTTCACAGGAGAAAGGAAAGGCATGTGTCTTCAGCCTGCAGAACTTTCGTCCTTGCCAAAATTCAAAGGCTCATTTTCAAACAATAGAGATATTACAGCTTCTTAAAAAAGAAAAAAGCATCCAAGAAACTAGCAAAAAATCCCAAACTAAACCAAACCAACAAATGCAACTCCCACAGGAAAAAAGATCTCATAAGAACCTTTGATAATGGAAAACCTTAGGGATGTAAAACTGCTGATCTTCATAGGTGAGAAAACCAGGGGGTCTCCAAAACTCTGTGAAATCATGTTACAGTGGTGCATATTAAGTAACCCAAATACAAGAGTCACTGCTGCTGCCTTGTCACACACCCCCAACCAAATGTTCCTGCTGTTTATGTAGGAAAGGGAGAAATTACACACCTAATTTTTTCTTCTCAAGTAAGCCTATCTAATGGCTTTGTGCAGCCATGGCTGTCTTACCACATGGTTTCTCCTCATCATCCCTGTTTGTTTCTCTCTCGCTCTCTCTTTGAACTCCCCTGTCACCTTCCCAATTGTATGGACACTTTTTCACCAGTCCCTTCTATGGCCCTTGATAGACAGGTCCTCTCTTGCCTTGGGCTAACAGATTCACTGCCTTCATTGCTGACATTCTCCCTTCTTGCTTTTCCTCTGCTGCTTTCACTCTGTTATTAATTTTTTCATTGGTAACTTCTGATGGCTCCATACACCTGCAGAAACATGCACAGCTAACATATCTTTCATTCTGTCTCTTCTCTCCAAGTGCCTGGATGATTCAGAAGCCAGCATTTTAGGATGTCTGCACAGTAGCAACAGTAGAGTAGTATTACCTCTTCATCTAGCTCAGACTATACCACCTTGCTGGGAACTTGTATGAAGCATCACAAGAGTGTATCATGCAAAGAGAATCTTAGTACAGCTTTCCTGTATCCTTGGCAAAGATCTTATTGATAAGAAAATGAACATGAGCCAACAGTGTGCACTTGCAGCCCAGAAAGCCAACCGTATCCTGGGCTGCATCTAAAGAAGCGTGACCAGCAGGTCGAAGGAGGTGATCCTGCCTTTCTACTCTTCTCTCAGGAGACCTCACCTGGAGTATTGTGTGCAGTTCTGGTGTCCTCAACATAAAAAGGACATGGAGCTATTGAAACAAGTGCAGAGGAGGGCCACGAAGATGATCGGGAGACTGGAGCATCTCCCATACGAAGACAGGCTGGGAAAGTTGGAGCTGTTCAGCCTGGAGAAGATAAGGCTGCATGGAGACCTCATAGCAGTCTTCCAGTATCTGAAGTGGGCCTATAGGGATGCTGGGGAGGGACTCTTCATTAGGGACTGTAGTGACAGGACAAGGGGTAATGGGTTCAGACTTAAACAGGAGAGGTTTAGAGTGGATATAAGGAAGAAATTCTTTCCTGTTAAGGTGGTGAGGCACTGCAATGGGTTGTCCAGGGAGGTTGTAAGTGCTCCATCCCTGGCTGTGTTCAAGGCCAGGTTGGATGAAGCTTTGTGTGGCATGGTTTAGTGTGAGGTGTCCCTGGTTATGGCAGGGGGTTGGAACTAGATGATCTTAAGGTCCTTTCCAACCCTAACTATTCTATGATTCTATGATTCCTGACCATGTACTGCTTTGTATTAACTTAAGGTCAGATATACTTCATTTAAAGTCTTCAATTAGTATTGCAGAAACAAGGCAAACTGAGACATCCGTAAGATATCCACTCTGGTTTCCAGGCAGCAGATGACTTGCACACAACTGAAAAAACATGTTTTCTTCCATATACATGCAAAATCTTAATTTCCCTATTTGATAACCAATTTTTTTTCCTTTTCAACTAAACCCAAGAATGAAAAGTAGAAAATACACAAAAGTTGCAAAATAAGTGTCAAGGGTACATAAAATTAAACTCCTTATGAGCAATCTTTCTCTTTTTGTTCTCCATTATCAAATCCATTTGTGAAGCTTAAAATAACTTTATTTGTGTGAGCCCTACCAAAACAACACATTATAGAGCAAACAGAAAATCCCTCAGGAATGTAATAAAAAGATTTTCTACAGCTCTGAGAACTCGAATATTAAACTGATCCTTAGATAAATAAGCCCTTCTCTGGAAAGAGAACAAGCAATGTAATACTAAAACTAGAAGATATTTACCTTCACACTGAGGTGTAAGGGCATTCCCAAAGTCTCCTGCCAATCTCAGTGGCCTAGAACCCCTCCTGGAAAGTCCACAATGCACAGCCATATAAAGCACCACATGTGCACACCACACCAAAAATGTATAGTAAAAAAAGTAATACATATGGGACTCCAGAAACTGAGCTAAGTAGGTAGGTACTAAGTAGGTAGGCTGCCCCCATCATTACTGCAAAGGTAGCAGGAAGGGAAAAGAAATAATAGAGATACAGCAGGGAAAGGATGAAAAAGTGTTGCACTGGAAGCAAAGAAAGGACATGGTGACAAGATACGGGCATCTCCACTTCTCTCCAGCCACCTATCTTCAACAGAGGTGATTTCCACCATCTTCCAGTTCCTTAAACTCTGGCTCATACTCAACAGATATAGAAAGGATTCCAGGCCATGGTGATAGTCATAATCTGTAGGAGGGAGCAGGGAACAGGAGGAAGCCATTCTGTTTTCAAATTCTTCTTGTTTGCTGGAACTCTAGACCTTCAGCTACCATCTTTCAGATATACCTCTCCCACCCTGTCATGGTTTAAGCCCAATCGGCAACTCAGAACCACGCAGCTGCTCACTCCTCTCCCTTGCTTCTGGAGGTATGGGGAGGAGAATCAAAACAAAGTAACTCCCATGGGTTGAGATAAGAACAGTCCAGTAACTAAGGCATAACACAAACCACTGCTGCTACCACCAATAGTAATAATGATAAGGGAAATAACAAGGGAAGAGAATACAACCGCTCACCACCTACTGGTTGATACCCAGCCTGACCTGAGCGGTGACGTAGTCCTTCCGGGTAACTGCCCCCAGTTTATTTACTGGGCATGACGTACTGTGTATGGAACACCCCTTTGGCTAGTTTGAGTCAGGTGTCCTGTCTCTGCTTCTTCCCAGATTCCTCTCCTGCCTGACAGAGCACAAGACTGAGAAAGTCCTTGGTCAGAGTAAACATTACTGAGCAGCAACTAAAAACATCAGTGTTATCAGCGCTGTCCCCAGGCTGAAAGTCAGAAACACAGCACTGCACCAGCTACTAAGAAGGCAAAAAATGACTGCTACTGCTGAACCCAGGACACAACCTTAAGAGCTAGAAACCTGCACTCATTTACTCACAAACAGGGAACTCTGCCAGCAGCCTCACAACCTGCATATTTTGATTGCATAAAATTGTTCCAAAGTGGGTTTTCCTCTTGAGCCTGGAGTGGTAGGCAATTAATTAAGACCCATTTTCCTCCTGATATTGGACTAAAACAAATTAAATGACAGCAGTATGACGGCTTCGTCTGGGGTAGGGATTCTTGGAGAAGCAGGTCTTTCTCTGTTCTTTGCATGGGAAGGTGTCCCTACTACTTTGCTCATCTGAGCTTGGATCATCTCTGAAACACACCCTGTATGTTAGCCCACAAGACTTGGAAGTCCCACTGCTATTTCCCAGGCACAGAAGCCCAACTGCAAAACAGTGTGAAGAAATACACATTGTGCCCAAACACATCTATTACAGCTAATGAACACAGTGCTGGGAATCAATTTAAAACAGCATCACATATAGCAAAGCTCTTAACCTATGCGTGACTGCCATGAAAAGTAGGCAAAAGCCACTAGTGCTTTTCTATGGCCATTCTTCAATTTGATGGTGAGGAAGGGAAGTGAGGATGTTATAGGACATCCCTTTGGGATGCCACATCTTCCAAGAAATACCCTTGGCCTGGTGAGAAACAGTCATATGTAGCTAAGCAGATGAACACTGAAAGGAAATCCTCTGCTATATACACATATACACCTGTTCTCAGGTGCAACGTGCTAAACTAGGGAACCATGCTCAGGATCAACCCATCAGCCCAAAGCAGAGCCTTTATGCTGTCAGTATCGCAAATGTCTTTGCTGCCACTGCTACAGGACTATACCATGGGGGAAATGGCCAAGGTGATGATAGTTGATCTTTTCAAGTGATGTATAGGGAAATGAGAAAAACAGCAAAAATATTCTCCTTCTAATTGAAAGCACAGTACCAGTTAATGGCATTTGAGGTGAGTGTGTCTGTGTGTGTTTTGGCTGGGGGAGAGAAATGGATCGCTGTAACCAACATCCCAAAGGACTATAAATCAAACAGCATACAGCTGTTGGTATCAAATATAACTCTTTTCGCACTACATCAAAAAGCTTTAATTAACAACTAATTTATTCAAGTGAAAAAAAAAAGTTCCCTTGCACCAAATAACAGTATTATAACTGGGGGGACTAAGCTGCATAATCCCCCCCTCTCTAAAGCATGACAGGAGAGGAAATGGAGCCTTTAGAGAAGAGCTAAGTACAAAAATGGATCAAAGATTCAGAGGGCTTGTTGACAGGCACTTTGAGTCAGCAGAGAAGAATCAGCCCCTTTATTAAAAAAAAAAAAAAAAAAAAAAA
>NDXB01007988.1:50848-78800 GCA_002631895.1 Agapornis roseicollis | reverse complement strand
ATAAAAAAAAAAAAAAAAAAAAAAAAAAAGCTGCACCACAAAATTTGTTTACTCTAGGACCTACTTTTAATAAAAATGCTTGTAAAGATAAACGGCATCGGCTTGCACCAGGCACAGTATGGACAGGTGTTGCACAAACCTCCCTGCATGGTGGTGTCAATTCTACTCCATGCCTCTCTTTTGTCAGCCGCAGACCTGTCCCACAGTGCAGATTGCAGAGCAAGGCTTCAGCCATTTTCAGCAGAGCAGCCAAGTGTCTGTGGGTCAGCAGCCAGTAACCTCTGAACACGTTTGCTTGGGACCTAAACCACACTTGAACCCCAAATGTGAAAGGCCAGGCTAATAAATCAGTTCCATCCTTCCCCTTGTGCTGGGAAGCATGTGCCAGATTATTCCACAGCTTTCAGGCTCCCATCACTGATGCTCTTCTATAAGCCAAAAGCCCAGGCACAACCATCCCTGTGCTCCAGAATAAGAACAGTGGCTAGGGTCACAAGGCATGATCTGGGTCCCATTCTCACCTGCTGCCAATCTCACTAAGACAAGAATTAGAAGAAACTTTTTTCTTTTTCTTTTTCTTTTCCTTTTCCTTTCTTCATCTCTTCTCTTCTCTTCCTTTTCCTTTCCCTTTCCCTTTCCCTTTCCCTTTCCCTTTCCCTTTCCCTTTCCCTTTCCCTTTCCCTTTCCCTTCCTTTTCCCTTCCCTTTCCCTTCCTTTTCCTTCACTTTCCCTTCCCTTTTCCTTCCCTTTCCCTTTCCCTTTCCCTTTCCCCTTCCCCTCCCCTTTCCCTTTCCCTTTCCTTTTCCCTTCCCTTTCCCTTTCCCTTCCCTTTCCTTTTCCATAACTTTGTGCTAGCAATGACTAACTAATCTCTGGTGGGGCAAGGTAAGTGCCATTATCCTGCTTTAATGGCTAATGAAGCTGAAGCAGAGTAAGTAGTTTACTGGTTATCTTGTCTTCAGGGCCCCATCATGCATGTATTACTGTTCCTCCGAGTGCAGTGAAGTTTCCCATTAATACTGCCATTGATTACAGTGTGCAATCTTCGGGGCAGGGACTGTGATTTTCTTTTCATTTACCTTTTAATTCCTTTGGATTCAGTTGGCTAGGTGGTAGGTGGAAGCCTTGATGTTAACACAGAGGGGAACAGCCATGCAATGGTGCCGCAAGGTGTGCATTAAGTTGAGATTAACACAGAAGACCTGGGCTGCAGTTTCAAAGCCTGTCTCTGTATTTAATCCCACCTTTGAATTTGTGCTTTGGTAGATGGTCCACCACCATGCACAGTGCTATTCTCTTTAACTATATATAAATTCTGATCAGGTTCTGACATGACTCACTTTTAGTGATAAAATTGTTTTAAAAAAAATCATTGAATTTGTTGCTACAAACATCAAACTTAACCAACAGTGTAACATGTAAACAGCATCCAGATTAGAGGACAATAATAATGGCAACTTTGTTAATTAACTAGTTTAAGTATAAAATTAAATAATTAGGTATAGCATTCTAATGGTATATCATGCCATAAGAATGATTTAAAATGGAGTAAGGTTTATTCTGTCTTTGTGATAGCATTATTATGTTAGACCTCAAAAATGAAAAATCATTTCCAGAAAAAATCACTATACTTTGTGAAGAACATTCCAAAAAATGGCTTAAGGACTTACTAGTTTTTATCTTTTCAATGTATTACAAATATACAGGTATATCATAGAATCACAGAATGATTTAGGCTGGAACGGACCTTGAAGCTCATCCAGTTCCAGTTCCAACACCTGCCACGGGCAGAGACACCTTCCACTAGAGCAGGTTTCTCCAAGCCTCATTCAACCTGGCCTTGAACACTGTCAGGGATGGGGCAGCCACAGGTTCTCTGAGCATCCTGTGCCAGTGTCTTCATTGTTTAAGCTTTAAAATCACAATCTAAAGCTTCTGCACACATAAACCCCTGAAGAATACTTAGAGTTGTAAGCAGATGCTGTTGTAAGATCTTTTTTTGGTTAGTTATTGTGTTTTGCACTGAACCCAGGACATTAATTTAATTTGGTAACCCACAGCCTTGAACATCAAACCCCTGAATAGAATAAATTTATACACAAAACTATCATGGTCATCATCTCCCTGCAATCAGTAATTAATCCATTAAAAATTATTGGGATATTGAATGCACTAGATTAGTTTTCCAGTCACCAAGAACAGTTTCCAGTCATTCTTATTGATGCATGCTGGTTGCGTAAGGGAAAGAAAGTCAGAGAACAGGAAAGTCAAGGCTGCAGGGAGTGCATTGATTGGTGACCTGATGCTCAAGACAGCCACATAGGTTCAAGTTCTGTCTCTGTTAGGGACTATAAGGATTAAAACCACTAAATCTTTTGAATCCTCATTTAAAAAATAAAGATACTAATCCCTATGTGAAATTCAATGGGACTTGATGCTCAGGCTTCTTTGGGCTTTACAAATTATGAAAAAAATACAGTTTTCTAAGAACAGTCTTCCCACTTGTTTCCATCAATGATCAATTTAAGTCTACAGCACAAAATTTGACATCTTTATTCTGGGTTTAAGTATCTTTTATTGTTGGCCATAAATTGCCTACCTCCTTATAAATCTATTTACAGAATATAAATATACTCAGAAAATGTCTCCTTGAAATTAAGTTAAAAATACAGCACACAACAGTAAGGCCCAAGCTAAAAGAAAACCTTTTTTATGGTTGTTGTGGAAACTAAGTGCTAAATTCATGTTCTTCCTGATGTGGAGAACCCCCTTCTCCTACTGGCTAACTCACTTGGGGTGACCAGAGCCCCACTTCACCAGGAGGAAATACAGAGAGGAGGGAGCATCATGGGTGCTCTGAGCTATAGGTGCTCTAAGCACAGCACCAGCCTTCATTTCTCAAGGGCCCTTTTGCATTTCGCACCCTCTTTCCTTTTCCTGTTCTCTCTCTCTCCTTCCTTTTCTTACCCCCAAACAATAAAAGCTCAATGTGAATGCAAATGTGCTCTCAGTTTAAAATCCTAGCTGAGAAGGCAGTGTGTCACCCATATTTATGAGCTCTAAATGGCTTTTATCGAAGTGAGGTCGCTCTAAATCACCCCCAAGCTGTCATAAATACAAATGACTTGACATAGTCTGCAACAAGCCTTTGGGGGGAAATTATATGATCTGCTGTTGCAGTTATGCTATATCACACAGCGAGCTCATATATTTCCACTGGCAAGGTAACCTGATCCTTCAAAGGACACTAACAGGTGAAAGGGGGACAAGAGAAATAGTGAATCAAGCAGTGTGTGCCTGTACATGTGCACACACGTATGTGCCTGAACCTCTGAGCTAAAACCCAAGCTCATCTACTGAATGAAGAGGAGGTCCTTGTGGCTTGAAGTATGAGGTTTCCTTGGCTGCAGGGAAGCTGCCATCCAACAGAGAAAGATCCAGAGGCTCACCAGGGTATTTCCCATTTTAAAAATTCATGTGAAGGCATGAAAATTACTAAGACATGAACCAGAGCTACCCCAAAGACTGAACCACTTCCAAGCACATTAAAGGAACCATTTCTTCTTCTCAGCTGGCAAAGCCCAGAATTATAGCAAAGTCTGCTATAGGATAAAGAGGAAATCCTTATAAAGGAGGCATAAACTGGACAGTGGAAAAAACACAACATGAGCTCCTAAAATAACAGGCATTGACTTTTTTTTTTTTCATTAAGTTCTATACAGTAAGTGCTGCTTATATACGTGCAAACAGAAACCCACACATATATAAAGAAGAAGGAATTAAGATCAAATAACACCTAATGGCATCTTTTCCCAGAGAAGCTGTGGCTGCCCCATGCCCTGGAATTGTTCAAGGCCAGGTTGGACACAGGGGCTTGGACCAGCCTTTTCTAGTGGAAGGTATCCCTGCCTGTGGCCGGGGTTTGGAACTGGATGAACTGTAAGGTCCCTTCCAGCACAAACCAGTCTGTGATTCTACAATTCTGATTCATGGACTATAGCAGTAATTGTTTTGGGGGTAAGAAAGGGAAGGAGAGAGAGAAATGGAGTTTAGGACAGCCTGTCCAGCACTGTCCCCACCTCTCTCTTTGCAGACAGCCTTGCGTGATTTGATGTGACAATGTTGGAGGCTTGCATTCAACAGCTCTTCCTAGTCACACTATGCTGTTGTATCGGCTTACATATAAAATAAGTCAACTCCAATGAGCGTTGGTTCAATTTTTTACATCTGGGATGAAGACAGTGCCTTTGTCTGCTTGGCAGTTACAAAGATAAGTCAGTTTGGTTTTGCTATCTCTAACATAATAGAGGCAATATGCCAATTTTCAGCAATCTAGGACAGATACAGGCATTTGTAATGGCGCCCTTCTCAGAGAATGAGGTCTCTAGCATTTAATTATGTATTTTAATTAAAAGCCAAACTTACAGAGCTTGGGCTAGTAAACTTGATTGTGAACTGCTGTGAGCCTGGTGGAAAGCCAGTGGGCAGTGCTGCCAGTTTGTGTTGAGTGTTTTACCATCACTCTGCTCAGAAAATCTCCTCACTCTGGAGCTGAAAAGAAAGCCTGGTGAAATGCATGCATGAGCAATTTACCAAAAGCATATTGAAAAGAAAGAGGAGCAAAGCCATTAGAAATCCTGTTTGGAAATCCTTCTGCTGTGATGCATCATACTGCTTCACTGATGCAGACCATCTCCTGTAAGTGGCCAGGGACAGGCAGAGTTGCATGGAGCTGGGGAATGAGGGTGATCAGCACTGCCTTGACTGCTGGAAAGCCTGTAGTGTCAGATGTGAAAAGTCCAACAAATAAGTGAGCAAAACAGGGAGAACCTCACCAACTTCCACAGCTGGTGTCTTGGCATGAGCTAGTGCTGCTCGGCTTCATGAGTAGGGAAGCAAAAAATACACAAGGCGCTCTTGCAAAACAGTGTGGTGGTGGTAGGCTGACCTGTGTAGGTCAAGCAACAAAACTCGCCATCTGAGAAATGGCACCTGGAAGCTGTCCAGCCGTCTGTCCAAATTGATTAAAAACAAAACATAAAATGCTTCAGAAGAGGGAGAAATAAGATCACAGGTCTGGGTTGCATAATATCATCTATTTGTGTAACCAGTCTAAACAGAGTGTGTGAGTCGACCACATGTTTTTCATTTCAGTGTATAGCACTGCGGAGCAAATCATAAACCAACAAGCGCCAAACACAACAATGGTTTTGCCAGCACTGTTGTAATCAGAGCTCGACAAAGGGCACTGTCAACTCCAATCTCTGGGCAAGCAGGTCAGCCTCCTGGCTGGTTACAAAATCCAGCCTATTCTTTACACTGAATAGCTATATCTAAGCTAGCTATTAGTCATAGCTGGTAAACATGGTTTTGGGACTCAGTCTTTGAGTCAACCATTATGGGAAAAAGAGCAAGCAGGGATGTGTATATGATTTGATCCATTCTGGGAGTGAGCCATAATGTAATACATATTTATTTACATAGATCTGGATACTAACTTTGTGAAACAAAACCAGTCCCTATGAAAACATGGAGGAAAGAATGAATGTACAAATTCATTTATGAGTATAGTATCATTCTGTTTTGGAAACACCTCTACTCAAGAAGCAGTACTCTTTAACTTCCCTGGACAGAGGACATACATTGAGTCATTGCTCTGAAGGGGTGACCAACTTTTCTGTTCTGGGGGCCACTTTTATTCCCAGATTGTCATGCATAGAGCTTCACTATGAGGGTTGTGAGACAAAGGAACAGTTTGCCCAGAGAAGCTGTGGCTGCACCATCTCTGGCAGTGTTTAAGGCCAGGTTGGACAGGGCTTGGAGCAACCTGGTTCAGTGTAAGGTGTCCCTGCCCATGAGCTTTAAAGTCCCTTCTAATTCGAAACATTCCATGAGTCTATGACAATGAATTAGTAAACCCTATGTAGATGCACTCTGTATCTATACTGTCTTACACACACACACACACAAATAGGCCCAACAGATTGACTCACAGACCACCCAAAATTCTTTAGCACCAGTTAAACAACATACTGTGCAACCTAACATACAAATTGGTCATCTTTGCCTTAAGGCAAAGATAGATTTGGACTAGTTACAGTGAAGATGTTGCACTGCTTTTACTACATGGATAGAATTATACTAGGGTAAAGATGCTTCCAGAGTGCAGTTACATGAGAAGGGGGAAAATTATCTTTAAAGGCACCATAATTCACAGAGTTGTGTGTAATCTAGGTATATATAACTATTGTTATATTGCACTGATAAAACATAGAGTGTTGTCCTGGCACAGTAAGTTTACTGCTTTATACAGACCAACCCTCCAAGTGTTACCTGTGAAAAAGCTGTGTTCTAGGTAAGTGATTTTTTTAAAGCTATATTGTCTTTTCTGAATGTTCTCTTCTATTTTCCCACTTATTTTTACATATTATAATGAGATGCATATAAAGCCAAGGGCCAGAAAAGGTCAGAAAGCCTGGAGGCTGAAATCCTGTCACAGGGCTGGTAGCAGGTGGCACAGCACATCTGCACAAGCCACAAGATGCTTCCCAGCTTCCAACTTGAACAGCTCCAACAGTGAGTGAGGAAGACTTTCCTCATCTCCATTCAAAACAGAAGTAAACCCAAATTTTAAAATTCTGCTCTTTGGGAGTATGACAGCAGAAGGAACCAGACTCTGAGTCCCACCACTACACAGAGCAACAAGCACAATGGCAAGGAGGAATGCTCAATTAATAACCATGGTGTGCAAGTCCCTAAATTCTAATACAAATTGCTGCTCACCAACTTAATTTTACCCACAAGAGTAATAGTGAAACTGCGAATTCTGATTGAACTGTTTTCATAACCTTTATTGAATGTAGCCAATGCTCCTAAAAGTCCCCCTGTGATGGCTGGAGAAACACAGGACTGATTTGTCTTGGAAGAACAGTACAAGTTGGAACCTTCTTAAGTCCAGCTTTCACACAAAGGATCTGCTTAACTGTTTTATCCATTTATCTGACTTGCATTTCTCCCAACTTTTCCAGTCCAGGCCTTAGACTAGATAAGCCTCAAGTGCCCTTATTTCCTGGGAGTAGAACAAGTCTCCCTACAAGTTCTCCAGTTTGCAGTATTTAAAATCTTAGTGCATATTTTTGCCCATCAACATCTGGTGAAGGTCATAGAATCATAGAATACTTAGGGTAGGAAAGGACCTTAAGATCATCTATTTCCAACCCCCCTACCTGGCTTGTCTGGATCACAAAAACTTCCAGTAGCACCACTTTTTTAAGTTCTGATTTTGCATTTTGCATTTCAATTGCATTTCAGTTGCACAAAACATGAACTAATTGGAATGCCTAATTGGATCTGTTGTCACCAAACAAGGGGTTTTACACTGAAGAAAAAAGAAACAACTGAATTAATGCACTTGTGCAAGCTTCAACAAAGGCTAAATGTAGTCAAAATGTTAAGTGTTGCTATTGCCATACACTACTTCTTTTTAAGCTACTGCATTCCAATGCAAAATTGTGATAATGATTAATCCAGACATGAACCTTATTTGTTCATGTTTCTTTTTCAAACTTAGCTCCTCTGAGCTTAGCTTAGAGGTTAGAACAACTTACCCAGTAAAGAATTAAATCAATATTTGTTCTACTCTATGTGAATGATCAAAATGTTATATTTTGAGCTGCTCTGAGCATACCTCTTTGTTTATTTGTTTCTTGAGGTGGGAAGAAGGATATTCTCCATTTCCATCAGGTCAATTGAACTCCGATTTATAGCAATAGAAATATTTTTAGTTACTGTATATGGGTGACTGTGACAACAATTATAACAAATTGATCAAGCATACTCTTGAGTCTTCTACTTGCTAAATCTCAAAAGGAGAGAATTCGTATCATAAACAGCCTTATAATAGACACTGCCTATAGAAAAGAGCAGAAATTTGTAGGCAAGCCTTTGTGGTGGATGATTGGATTATTTTTTGGACAGAAAGATAGTAGACAACATGATGAACATGTTGCTGATAAAATACTGACTGGTGACATCACAGGAGATTAAACTTCAATTTGGAATCTGGCCAAAATCAGCTTCCAGGTAGTCTGAACTTTCAGTGAGGTAATTAGTTCATTTACCAAACACTTATTTAAGAAATCTGTGTCTTGCACTGATTTCTTAATATTTCTTGTTCTGGATTCAAGAAACCAGGCTGACAACCAGAGCCATTGATTTTGGAGGAACATTCACAGAATACCTTGTAGTTATCTACCTGGGGTATACAAGATGCTATGCAGACCCTTTAACAAACTCATGCTATGCAGACCCTTTAACAAACTCAGAGTAGGTCACAGACTTATAGCTCAAGCCCAACATAGACAAGAGGATGGACAAACTTTCTAGCTGAATTGGGTATGTGGAAGGAGTTACAGCTACCAATCCATGGCTTTTCTAGTCAGGGATTATTGCCAGCCGAGGTTTGCTGGCTGCCTTATTATCTGAGTGGGTCCTAACCCTCATTTGTTCTCCAACAGGGCTAGAGAGCAGTTAGATGAACAGGTAAACTGAGAGAGATAAGAGAGTGACACTCTAAGACCACAGGGACTGAGAAGGCGTGGGGACAAATGGTTGAGTGTGACTAGTGCATGCCAGGTCTGCTGCAGACAGAACAATTTTACTCATCACAGTTTTGTCCATCAACACTCTGAATCACACTCAAAAATTGCCTGGCTTGATGCATGTTTCTGAAGGTCACTCAGTCTTGCCTGGAGACACCAGGAGATGGAAAAAGCCTATGACAAGTTTGGCTCAAAGCACTGCATTACCCTCACTGTTCAAAATGTATTTACCAGCCCTGATACAGCCTGCCTAGTTACAACTTCAATTCACTCATGTACCTGTCTATTCCAGGCAAATACAGAAGATTCAAGAGACAACAACTTACCTCTCACTATCCAACAAAAAGGTCTCACCACTATATTATAAT
This sequence comes from Agapornis roseicollis, assembly GCA_002631895.1. NCBI lineage: Eukaryota > Metazoa > Chordata > Aves > Psittaciformes > Psittacidae > Agapornis > Agapornis roseicollis. The sequence goes on along the minus strand of NDXB01007988.1, from coordinate 69,832 downwards.
ACCCTACAACGAGTGAATGTTTGAAATATCCAGCAGGAAAAAGAAAACAGACACATGCAGACATACACACACAGAGACACTGCCACTGCAGTCTCCCCCCACAGACCTCTTTTGTCCCTTAGATGCCATCACTCTCCATAGCCCATGCTCCCTTCTGTCCTCCCAACCCCTCCTCTCCCTCCATTCATTCTTCCAGAATTTATCCTGCTTCTTTAACTCGGCATGTGTCTGGGCAGATGTCCAAAAACACTCCCTTCAGCAACCATGGGGAGGAAATTCCTTCAATTCACCCCGGGCTTTTTCCCCCCACCACATTCCCCGCCTTCACTCTCCCTCTTTTTCTTTCTCCTTCCTCTCTTTTAACATGCTGAATGATTGATAACACTTGCCTTGCCTCACCGCTGCCTGTTTTGAGTCCTTTCTGACCGACATCTGCAGCCCTGTAGAGAAACCAGCTCTCTGAGGCGATGAGATGCTGGGGACCCCCTTTGGTTCTTTTCACGAATTAAATAAATAAAAGGAAAGAGGTGAGAAACACAAGGGAGTCTGAAAAGTTTTGCTGCCGGAGAAAGGGAGCAGCTTGGAAAAGCCCTTGATTAGGACAGGTCCAAAGCAAACAAACAAATTAAAAGCAATTCTTCTGCATGCCCCCAATTGTGTTTACCATGAAAAAGTGAGTGGAAAGCTTTGATCTGTTGCTCTGCATTTTGGGGCACACGTAGTAGGTTTGTAAGAAACTTTCAGTTTCTTGTGATGCTGTCATGATGAATGAGATTGTTATCTTAAATTCACACCTTCTTTTCAGCCATTCATTTACTTGAAGAACTTGGACTTCATTTAAAAATGAATAAAACTGTATTTATCATTCCAACAGCTTAGACAACATGTGTCTTAACACCTAATACTTCAGAATCAAAACCTACACCTTATTTCTATGTCTTATGGCATTGTGCATTATGTTCATACATCCATGTAAGCATCTTGTTTGTATAGGGCTCAAAGTATCCACAGGATTCCACACTAATGTCTAGATTCTGATTAGATGTTCACATACACTTTGTCATTTAAATTGTAGGAAAGAAACTCATTGAAACTGATGTTCAGGATATGTTATGTATGTACAATACATGTTATCACGTTATCACTGTTATTGTGTGAAATGACAGTGAGACCTCATGGCCTATACTGGGATCAAAGCATCACTGCAGCGGCCAGCATATGCTAAGACAGAGAAGCCCTGAGCTGGTTCCAGAAGAATGCATATAAAAGAAAGATTCTTATTCCCTTTTAACAGAGAGAGTCTGGAGGAGGACCGAATTACGGAGACAAGTTCGTTTTATTTAGGTATCCAAACGCGTACTGATTCCAGACTCCATCTATAGCCAACAAATCAGCTTCTCTAGAGATTTCTCTAACAAACACCTAGAGTGGCTGTCTCAGATGTGACATGACTTTAGTATATGCAAAGTTGTGTAATTTTAATCCAACCAGGGCCACCCAGAAAGTCTGGCAGAGCTGGGATTTCTGTTCACGTTTTTCATTCCCTAGTCCAGTGCCTTAGCAAAGAGAGAGAGATAAAAAAATATTTATTTTTCTTAGCAATCCTACCTGTCTGCTCAGTAACAGAAAAATTAGTCTTTCGAGCCAGGAGAAACAGATAGCATAAACTCTTCATGTTTTATTAAACAAGATACTGAGTTTTGAGACTCTGCTGAAAATGAAAGGTAGATTTCCATGACATGATAATTCAAAGTGAAATAAACAAGTCACCAGCATTTAAAAGAAGTTACATTTAAACTGAAATAAGATGAAAACAAAACATAATAATCATCAAGCTGATTTCTCTTTTTCCTGTTTTGTTTTGGGTTTTTGCCTTATTTTTTTTTTTTACATTGAGAAGAAAGACCATCACATCCATAACACCTGGGGAAATTCCGTTCTGAATATTTACTCCTTGTTAGCTCATAAAATCTCAGTGGCCTTGAAGTAAGTGATCTCCCTCTCCTGGGTCTGGAGGATACTTATCGGTTTTGTGTAGATAGCAATCCATTTATCTGCTGCAAGCCACTGACTACCTCACCAGGGTCTGGGGAAGAGAAGTCCTCATTTATTTATCTAAAACAACTATAAAGTGCTACTGAGAGATTTCAGATGTATTTTCTTGTCGGATATGTCCACACTGAAGGTCTCCTAATGCAAAGCCAGTAACTATCAGAAGTGAAATATACAACACAAACATCCAACCTACCAACCCAGCACTCACCAAACATCACAGAACGACACATCCCTTGAAAACAGTAGCAATAATAAAGCATTTTTCAAAGAAATTTCATGACAGAAGGCTTGCTTCCCTTGGAGGCAAGTATTAATGGTGTCCCATATATCAATAATTCATCAGTATCTAAAGCCTGATAATGTAAAGACTGACAAACTCAATTGTTTTCAGAGAAAGTAGTTAGGTCTTGATTTCTGAGCTCCCCAAAGATCACTCAGAAGCCTGAGATGAAACAATTATCATGAGGATCTCCAAAATGTCATACACAGAACATGTACCTTCTCAAAACATTTGATGGTCTCACCTGTCAATTAATGTAACTTTTTTTTGCTGCACCTACCACAGCATTTATAGTATGGCCTTTCCAGTTTAAAAACTGCAAAATACTAGGTATGAAAAGTGAGGCACAACCCTTTGCTGTTTCATCACCCAATGAAGCCTTCCCAGTGAGGGTTGCCACCAGGCAAAGGAATGTTTTGATCTTGGAAAAACAGCTGAGAACAGGGAGCTGGTCATCCCTCTTTCAGGAATCCCACAGTGGGATCAGCTGAAGGGATTTGAATTCCCTGGGGTGCTAATGCAAGGAATTTGTCCCTCCTGGGTCCTCAACTGGTGATTCCTAAATTGCTACCTTACACTTTGAGTTAAGAAGGAGAAACCTCCTGATCTGCCAGTGATAGCAATGCTTATCTGGTATTCTCTTTCCAGACCTCTCATTGCTCTCAAATGTGAGGCAAATGCAGACAATTTAAAGCCACATACTTGGAAGCAATACAGGTTTATAGTTTCCACAGATGTCTTTTTTTCTTTTCACTTGAACACTATCTATTTAAGTATCTGTCAACGTACTCTTGCTCTCCTGCAGACAAGCATCTTTTCAGGGAGCAAGTCCACCACTGCAATAAAGCTGAACCAATTCAATGTTTTCTTGGATGAGAGAGACCTGACCTAAGCATTATGAACTGAGGTAGGAGAGATGTCCACATTCTGTTTAACTACGCATGCAAATAAATTTGCACCTTTGACTTAGATTCAGATGCAAATTCAGCCAAAGTACCACTGTGAATCAGCCAAACTAACTCCAACTAACACCATCTCCTCTGTGCACATCATCCTTGTCCCATTACAATGACTGTGAGGGTCATCCCAAAATTTCTCTGGGATTGTTCTGCTCTGCACACCCATGGCAGAAGGTGCTGCCTTAAGCCAGCAGCCAGCGAGCTGAGGGATGCTCTGTGGAGACATTAGGTGGGGTTTTGAAAGTGGTATATGATTACATAAGCCTCTGGTTGTGCCTGAGCTATGGGGCATCACTCCCATAATTAATTTAGGTATTGTTCTGATACAGCTTTTTTGCTTCTGTCACCCACAAATGTGGGTATGGGGCTATATAAATGGCATACATGTTAGTGTTCCTCTGAACCAGTGGTGGATGAAGGTGGGGAAGTGACTGCAAACATGCTAGGGTCAGTTTTCTTTCCTCTCCATGTACTTGTGCTATAGACAATCACTTTTTGCATCTGTGAGACTAAATTTCAGGGGAGTTTAAATTTGTGGAATCACTGGATCTCTCCTCCAGGAAAAAGAAAATAAAATAGGATGGATTTATCTAAATCTATGCCAGTAAAAACAAGTGTAGTCTTTGCTCTGAATGGACCCCATAGGTTTTAAACTATTTTATAACCACTAGCAGCTAAGGACCCATAATGTCAATCTTATTTGTCATGGGTGCAGGGGGGAATAAATGCCCATTACTGATGATTTGTTTATGATTCCATAGAGAGTGAAATCCAGGAAAAAAGAAAAGCAGGCATAGTAATAATTTCTACTGACTGATTGAGTAGCTTGAGGTGCTTGGTTTTGAACCTAAAGCAAACGGAAGACAAGATAGCTGTGCATTGAAGAGGTTTACATAAACAGAACACAATGGGCTGAAAGGAGGCTATAACAAACATGGAATGCAAAAAACCTTATTAGCAATTAGTAGCATGGGATCATCTGTAGGTCTTGGGCTGCTGTGCCAATAAATCATATTCCAACCCTTATGAACCTCATGCTTTTGTCTTCTGGTTGCATCCATAGTATGGGACACACTAAAATAGATGTGCCTATTTGTATCTGTATCTCTATCTCTATCTCTACATCTATATCTCTATATCTGTATCTATATCTAAATATCTATATCTATATATATAGCTACATCATCTATACCTACATCTACACTTACAATCATATCTGTATCTATCTATCTATCTATCTATCTATCTACCTATCTATAACTCCGTATCTATCTATTTTTATTTATATCTACTTTAGGAAAATTATTTGTATGTAAAAGTTTATAGAAGACAAACATAAAATGGCTGCCTGAAGGACAGCATAGAAATTTAGAGGTTAAAATTGCAACAAAAAGAGACAAATGAGAGATTATGCATTGCTATATTGTCCTCTTCAAAACCAGCTTTTAAATACCCAAAGTTTGTTTGCATCCCACTGACCCTGAGTTCAGTGAAAGCTCTAGGTTTTTTCCTATTCAATGTATGAAATTAACCTGAAGGACAACATTATCATTTGACTCTGGAGAGTGTATGTCCCAAAGGTCATCAATTCCCTTAAATTGGTGGCCCAGCCACACATTTAACACCTCCCCATCAGCTTGAAATAAGACTTACAGTTTGATAGGTCAAAGTGAAAAGGGGAGGATAAGACAGGGGAAAGAAGGAAAAAAATAGACAGACTGATTGCCACAGCAATCAAATTAACAAAAAAAAAAAAAAAATGGAAAGCATTATCAAAAATATATGCATGGGGAGGATCAATTTTGCAACCTCCTGTAACCCAGTGGTCTTGAGGTATTGCTTTTCACCATCTACATAGGAACAGTACTCTAAGAGGTTTTAAAAACACCATCTATTATACCCAGAGACCAAGACATCATCTAGAGGGTCTTTCTCATACTAAAAGGCTTTGCTTTCAGTGCAGGCAGTAGCCCTCACACAGTTTCCACAGTGAAAGTGAGCCTCTATGAGGTGTGAGAGTTGAAGGAGAAAGACATGAGAAATCCCTCTCTGGATTCTGCCCTGAGGTCCCTGCAGAGCCCTCCAGCCCTTGCAGGGTGCTACTGCTACCTGCTTTACGTATGCAGCTGCCAGTGTACTCACTGCTGCCTGCATCCCTGTCATGCAGGCAGATGATGCATTTGGTTGTAAAATGTACCAGAGTTTTCCCTCACTCCCTCTTCAGGACCATTATCTTAGAAGGACTTGTTTGTTCTTGCCCCATCCATGTGCCTGTCTGTTCTTTGGTCATTGGTTTTCTCCCATTTCTTAGCATTCTGAACTGAATTTCCCAGTTTTTTTTGTTTGGTTGTTTTTTTTTCCCTTACCCTCAAAATAATTACTTGTTTCCTGATTTTCTTTGTTTTTTAACTATTTTTTGTAGTATTATTTCCTCAACTACCGGCAGCAATAACCAGAGCAAAGGAAACTATTTGCTTACAAGGTGTGATGAAGAAACTCTTGGAGGCTGCAATACCAATAATCTTGTTTAAATAGACAAAGTGATCAAAAGCCAATGAGAACACCAAAACCCAAACCACATACATCTCCAAAAGGATGAAATACTAAAAACCAATGCATAGAGAAAGTTTCCTGTGCCAAGGACTCCAAGGAGTTGGTGGATCAGTGGGTCCACTAGAAATCTGACCTTATAAAAGCAAGGTTGCACTGACACCCCTTCTTGTCTCCAAGGCTGTGGTCCTTATTCCTCTCCTCAAGCACGGCAAGATGCTACTAAACAGTTTTCACAGTCATAGTTTTCACAGCCACAAAGCTCACATTCCTGAGGAGAAGGACTGAGGGTGGTGGTCAATGAGAAATTGAACATGAGTCGACTGTGTGCGCTTGCAGCCCAGAAAGCAACCATATCCTGGGTTTCATCAAAAGAAGCATGACCAGCACGTCAAAGGAGGTGATCCTGCCTTTCTACTCTTCTCTCAGGAGACCTCACCTGGAGTATTGTGTGCAGTTCTGGTGTCCTCAACATAAAAAGGACATGGAGCTATTGAAACAAGTGCAGAGGAGGGCCACGAAGATGATCGGGAGACTGGAGCATCTCCCATACGAAGACAGGCTGGGAAAGTTGGAGCTGTTCAGCCTGGAGAAGATAAGGCTGCATGGAGACCTCATAGCAGTCTTCCAGTATCTGAAGTGGGCCTATAGGGATGCTGGGGAGGGACTCTTCATTAGGGACTGTAGTGACAGGACAAGGGGTAACGGGTTCAAACTTAAACAGGAGAGGTTTAGATTGGATATAAGGCAGAAATTCTTTCCTGTTAGCGTGGTGAGGCACTGCAATGGGTTGTCCAGGGAGGTTGTGAGTGCTCCATCCCTGGCAGTGTTTAAGGCCAGGTTGGATGAAGCATTGGGTGGCACGGTTTAGTGTGAGGTGTCCCTGGTTATGGCAGGGGTGTTGGAACTAGATGATCTTAAGGTCCTTTCCAACCCTAACTATTCTATGATTCTATGATTATTTTTTTTTTTTGCCCAATCCAACACCATATTCAAGAGTGAGAAGTTTAGATACAGCATCTGGCTGTGTCAGGGCCAAAGCAGGACTCATTGTCTCACTTGTATTTCCTGTGTCCTATGTTTGGATCACACTTCCTTAGGGGCGTATTTTTTTCCCCCTAGTTGTCAAGTTTATAAGCCCAGGCTTGTGCATACCCATCATATCATCCACATTGCTCAGTGTCTCCATTTTAATGGTTTTACTCATGACATAAGACACATTTCTACACAGTCTCCTGGAAGAAGCATAACTCCCATAGGTGGCAGCTCTTTTTCTCACTTTCCACTTGGTCCCATGTCTCCTTTTTCTTTTCTAAAATGCCCAACCAGCCACATCAAAGGTGAGAACCCCCCTACAGACATCTCTTCTTATCCCAATTGTGAATTGAGACTTGGGAGGTTGTTGAGTATTATGAAATCCTGAAACAGAAGTAGTTTGCAATGAGTGCAGCCACCTACAGTCTTCACTGCTGGGACCCAGTTGAGGTACTCAGTAAATGACCCACCATCACTTTCTCCTTGGAGATGGAGGCACCATAGACATAGGATCTGAGCTCAAGGATGAGGGCTCAGCAAGTCCCCCTGAGACATCCCAGATTTTCAGAAATGTGATGGAAACTGATAATACTTGTAAGTTACTTAGCTTTCTGCTCATGTTCAGGTGCCTCCTGCAGTGCTGCTGTCCTTTGTCCCCTCGTCTCTGAGGTGGATTAAGCCAGCTGGCCCCACACTTTGAGGCAGAGGTGGGGGAAAAGAGGAGACCTGCCTTCCTCAAGCACTGTTTAGAGGGTAATAAATACCTCTTAGCCATACCTATTGTAAGAAGTATTACGCTATCAAATGGGGCCTTGGAACTCTACCAGGAGCTCAAGTGTGACTAAGCATCCAGACTCTTGCTACAGGAGATAGGTTAAATTTTCAGCCTGTCCTTCCCAGCCACAGCCAGGGCATTTGGCACACCTTATTATCTGCCCTGATCAATGGCCAGAGGTCCCTGGGCAGAACAAAGACCAGCACAGACCTTTAGCAGCATCCGAATCACAACACCCATTTGACCACAAGCCCAGCACCAAAGAAGGGGAGGAACAGAGGAGGGAGCATAGGAGACAGTCCAAAGGTCCTGGTGATGGAGACAAGCATCCTGCTGGCATCCCCCTGGACAATTTTTTGGTTTGTTGTCACTTGTCAAGAAAGGAAGCAAAAGGGTTCAGGATAAAAAAAATCTCTAAACTCATGTTTTTTCCAAAGTGGCTGTGATCTGTATGCAATGATATGGAGCAGGGCTACAATAAGGTGCATGAATCATATGGCAGAATCACGTTCCCTTTTCCCTTTCCCCAGGGAAGTACCACCCCATAAAGCCCTAGGCTGGAGCAGATGGACTGATGACCTTTCTTTCCTTTTATGGTACCTCCATTAAGGTGCTGTATCTCACACATTCTGCAGAGTGCTCAATATACACATCCAGCAACTTTATTCCCTCTGCTCTATACAAAGGCTGTTCAGAACGAAATTATTTCATCACAGCTCCTTAATTTATTTGCTTGGGCAGCAACTTCTTTCTCTTTTTTGTTTGAAGATCACAACACTACCCAGTACTTGTGCCATTTAATCTTAAATTTCTCCTCCACCATCAATCCTAAATTTCACCTGCACCATGTGTGGCCAAATCTATTGAAATATATTTGGAAAGTTTGATCAAATAATTGATTAATCAATGTCAGTATTTTTAAGATTCAAGCAGGATATAAATACAGCAGCCAACGGGCTACTTGTAAGCTGTCTGGTCTGACTCAAATTTTCTGTAACAATCATAGAAAACCACAGAGAGATTTTTCCTGAAGCTTTTTGTATGCAAAGCTGGTATCTAAAGCCAGTTACCACCACTGCATCATCACCTACGTATGATTACTAGCAGAGACCCTTTAACATATGAACTCAAGAACAGCCATTTCCTCACATTCACCTCTGCAAAATACATAATTCCAAGCCATTTTAAAACCAGTAAAGGATATTTCTGGGTTAAAATTCAGAATTCATTAGTGCATATGAATATCCTTGCTTCTCCAGCTCCTCTTATCTAGTCCAGATCTAGGAGGTGATGGTGACTGAGAACCATTCCCAGAAACATAAACAAACTGAACAGGGAAAAACAAACAAACAAAAGACCTGGGACAGTTGAAACCTAAGATGATTTGTCTCAAGGAACTCTTTGTGTTCCTTAAAATAATTAAATCCCAAGGCACAGAAGTCCTTTCCACTGTAATTTTCCATAGTGAATGAAGCATGGGGAGGCAATTAAAAGAATAATAGAGCAAGATAAGTATTCAAGCCTAAGCATCTGCCCTTTCATCCCAGAAAACAATGAAAAAAAAAAAAAAAAAAAAAAAAAACAAAAAAAAAAAGAAAAAGTTATTATAAAAAAAAAAAAAAAGCATAAAAAAATGAAAAAAAAAAAAAAAGCATAAAAAAATGAAAAAAAAAAAAAAAGCATAAAAAAATGAAAAAAAAAAAAAAAGCATAAAAAAATGAAAAAAAAAAAAAAAGCATAAAAAAATGAAAAAAAAAAAAAAAAAAAAAAAAAAAAAAAGAAAAAGCTATTATCAAAGGAAACTATAAATGCCTAATACAATGAAAAAGATAGAATTTTATGGGTTCAATTACACAACTGCAGAGCCAAATGCATGCACGACTCCCATTTCTGAACACAAAAAAACCCTTCTGCCAGTAAAATCCATCTGTTTACTGATATACAAGGCATTGTCTAGCCTTTTCTGGGTTGTCATTTGTTAAGCTGCTCTGTAAAGTACTCTTAAGTTTTCAGTCCACACACTAGCTTCCTCCATAACCCACAACTGTGGTATAAAAGTGCGCATGCACTGAAATATCCAAGTAAATCTTTTTACTGTGTATAGTCATAAGGAATAATTTGAATGTGATCCTACTCTTTAAAGATAAGCCTCATTGTGTATCTGATAGCAAAGAGAGGAAATATGAAAGTATTAATAATATTAGTATGTACTGAGTTCAGTTCCTTTACTATTGGCAAAGATAGCAAAATTACAATGTTTATTTATTGATGTTTTCAGTGGACCCAGCATATCAGGGCATGATCCCAATAGTCCTACAGATCCAGATTCAGAGAATACTTTCCAGCTTGGGACCATCTGAGAAACTTCTGTGTCTAATTAGATATCCTTGATATACAATTGCAGGTTCACCAGTTCAGTAACCAGGGCTGGGATTGTTATCTACTGTTGTGGAAGCCTCTTGCTTCTGAAGAAACCCATCTAAGGGCTGGGCACCTACCATTGGAGATGCCCCCAGGCAAGCACAACTTCTGATAAAACAAGAATTGGTGAACACCATGAGGAAAGGATCACAGCCTCCTTGCTCAGCTGATGACTGGAAATCTCTCTTTTCTCAAGGTAGGTGCAACCCCAGGCAAGCAAACTAACACAACCAAGACCATGGTGGTCACAATTGCCTTATTAATGGGGAACTGGATGATGTGTTATTTCTCCTTCTCAGTCTCCTCATGGGTCAGTTCCTCTGAAGACTCGTAGCAGTCATGACAGATCTGCACAGCATTGTCCAGGAGGACACATAGCGCCCTTTGCCAGGCTGTCTGTTGGAGAGGTATGATTTAGATTAAATATTAGGAAAAAAGTCCTCCCTGTAAGGCTGGTGAGGCACTGGTACAGGTTGCCAGAGAAGCTGTGGCTGCTCCATCCCTGTCAGTATTCAAGGCTGGGTTAAATGAGGCTTTAAGGAAAGGTGTCTGCCTGTGGCAGGGGGGTGGAATAAGATCATCTTTCAAGTCCCTTTCAACCCAAACCATTCCATGATTCTATGAAGCCAGCAGAGCTGATTTTAGACTTGCATCTCACAGAGCATTTTTCAGAGACTGCTTTGGTTCACAGAAACCATTTGCCTCCCAACAGCGTGCCACGTAAAACACTTTCCAAGTCAGGTGGCCTCTATATGTGGTCATCCACCTCCCCTTCTGGTTAATGGGGTGATACACAGCCTCCAACGCCTACCAGAGGGCATTCAGCTCAGAAAAAATGAATGCGTAAAAATGTCTGCAGACTGACATGAATAGCAAAATACATTTTTAATTTGAATAATATGCAGTGTTTACCATAATTAGACAGCACATTAACATGATTAAACCAGCTCTGCAGATCAGAGTGGCAAGGCACCTGACTCAAGCCTGAAGCAGTTATTGCTGGGAGAAGCATGTTGTGCTTGTCCATTGAGTGACTGCTTGCCTTGCCCTTTTGCAGCATGAGTTTGAAGTTGTCATTGCAGGGGGCAAAATTTTCCTTGACAAGCAAACAAATCCATTAACATGTTAACAGGTTTTGTCTGTCCTGTGGAAAATATAAAGCATGCCAACACAACAGCATGGTTAGGACAGTAGTATTTATTCTAAGACAACAAAATGCTCAAGTTTCACTACGGGAGAGAAGGTGATGTGCTTTTACCTATCCTGAAACAAATTAATTTTCAATAATGATTAAAATAAAAAAAAAGAAACAGGAATCAGTAGAAACCACTGCTATTTATAGCTGTCAGTTTGCTGATCTCTAACTTTAGTATTTGTCCAATGGCAGCAATTATCTTGCTATGCGTTTATCCTCCAAGTACTCTAAATCACAGCCTGCTCCCCTACTCGTTGCTGGGAGCTTTGCCATTGATACTAATCAAGCCAGAACTTCACCCTTGTTTCAGCCAGCAGAAATCCTGGCACCAGACCTTTTCCCTGGAGCAAGCCAAATGTGATGGAAAGTGCAAATGATGGCAAATGGATACAAAGGCTGCCCACACATTTGAAAGTGGGAGCATACAGGTCTGGAGCTTTGGTGGGAGTGGGGAGGGGATCTGCTGCGTTCATCTAATTCTGAGTGTTGGAGGAATGTGACAATAGATTGCTTTAGAAAGACAGTAATTGGGCACATAGAAAAGAAAGACAATAATAATACAATATTAGGTAAAAGTAGATGGTGATTCACAATCCCTTCATGTTCATACCTTCACTTCCAATATTTAGTTTCTCCCTGTACACCAGTTGAGCATCTTTCCTTTTATTCATGAAGGAATTTGGCAACAAGAGCTACTCCCAAACACAGCAGCTGCAGAGCATTTAGGGTACTCTAACCATTGAGGGGCATCTGGAATATCTCAAAATTAGTATTGCATCAGGCTACAGGCCACAGATATTTCCATACAACAGACACACTTCAATTCATTCCAGCTTTAGCTGTGTTCTAGCAGTATGCCCAGTGTTCACGACTGGGAAAGCCCTTGCAAACTGCACCAGTTTCATGATTGTTAGGGAATGATTTCCAGCATATAATCTGCAAAGCAAAGTGAAGACACCCACAACACAGCAGTAACATCATATCTCAACTTTTACAAATGCTTTGCTTATGGCATGAGTGCCTAAAGCCAACAAAATGTCCTTTTGAGCAAGGTGTGATATAAGCTTGTAAGATATTTTACAGAGTGTGCTCTCTGAATGCCTAAAGCAAGCATAAAGTAGGACCGCAGAAGTAGAATGGACATGGTGACAGCTGTAGATATTACGTATTCCCTGATATGTCTTGGTCCCATTCAGTCTAGTTCAACAGTGGGGTCACTGGGATGGGGGGACGAAGAGAGAATGAGGTGATGGAGTAAATGGCAAGAGCATTCTGGTGATGGCTAGAAGCAGCCACACATCCCTGCTAAACCATTTTCTTATCCTTCCTCTTTTAATGTAAAGCCTCTAACCAAATCATCCCTCTCTCTTTCTTTTCAAAAGGGAACACAGCACGGGCATAGGGGAGCTATCATGGATGGATATGGGAGACAAAAACAAAAAAAGAGTGTGTGTGTGTGGTGTTGGGCATAGTGGAGGTGTAAATATGAGGTTTACACAGTCATTGTTGTGGCAAAGAGTGCTGATGTAAGTTAAGAAGACTCTATTGGATAATCTTACCCAAGGGTTAGGTTTTGAAGGAGAAAGATGAGAGCAGGATATTCAGGAGTGTCCTGCAGTGAGTCTGCTCCCACTGCACGGGAATATGGGAGCTTCATCACATCCTCCAGCACTGCCAGACAATACCAAGCCCTTCTGACAATCTCACTCCATATATACAGAAATATCCTTAGAAGACCAGAAAAGAGAAACCCTTAGTGGTTTATTTCTGCCTTAAACATCTCTAAGATTCCTAGAAAACCAATGTAAACCTTTCACTGAAAATTAAGGGGATATGAGAGCCAAGCTCTGCTGGTCTCTTTTGAAGCCCTTTGATAACAGGACAATAAAAGTAACATAAGAGAGATGGGGGAAGAACTACAGATCAGAAGATAAGCACAACTTCTGCAAGGAATGGATTCTTTGTAATACTATCTAATGTCTCAGGACACCTGATAAGAGCAAGCAAAGAATTACTCTGTAACAAATCCAAACTTTTAATCTCTGATTTTCTCAAATTCTGTATCTAACTAGTGATTGCTTCTAGGATGAAAAAACGTAATTCATTTCAGAGGTGATCTGGGTGCTCCCACAATATAATGAACTGGGCCATGCAAAGGTGAGTCCTGATGGGGCTTGATGTTGAAGAGGGACAAATTGTTTCAGCAGGGGCTGAAGATGCTGAATACCTTGTGCTCAACACAGTGGATGCTTTCAAGACTTGGAGGACTTGTTGATGGACCATGGGACTTGAAGGGACCTCCCAGTGCACTGCAGACTTCACTCACACCTGGCACTCTGACTACAGAGGAGGAAGAAGGGTGGATTTTTTGCCTCTGAAACAAACACCTGTAACTACAGTTTTGGTGGTTCAAAGTGTGTCTTGCTGTAGCTGACTGTGCAGGTACAATAAAAATGGAGTAAGGAGTGAAGCAGCTTCGGTGGTAAGGCTCAGCTAGGGGTCCAGCCTTTATGGTGGAGCTGTCAGCAGTGCTCTGCTGAGGCCACAGAAGAGGATGGCACAGCATCTCATATGGATGAAGCTCCTAGTCCTGCTCTGTGGGCACTGAAATCACATTAGCTGATAGTAACAGTGCTGGAGGAGCCTCACACAGCATCAGATACATCTCTCTACCTTGTAAAACTCATTATAGAGAGAAGGGATGCCCCTGATGGTACCAGAACTGCCAGTGGGATTTTGGCCTATTGATTCCCACTGTCAGAGTAATATCAGCCTCCCACAATCAGCATCCTTCCCATTCACTCTCCCTAACCCATGGTGCAATGACATTGCTTAAGGACTGGCTCAAGCCAGTCACACATTCACAGCTGAAGGTGGCTTAAGACATGTTAGGATATATATTCCAGGTTTGCCCCTCAGGCCTCTGAAGAATATATCATTTTTAGAGTGTCTAAGGGTTTTGACCTATTTCCTAGACTATAAATCTAAGAGGACAACGTATTTGCACAGCTTTGCTCCTCATACTCTAAACCAAAAAATTATTGTTCAAAGATTTAATGGGAGGGGAGTGTTCAACTCTCCTCTGTGAGCAATGAGAATCATGTATCAAAAAAAAAAGTACAATTTGTAATGCTCAGAGCACTGTAAAGGCCTCTAGTAACAATTTACTAAATGGAATAATACGTGCAGCCTTTTACCACATAGCCTGGGTTTGCTTGGTTGTGTGTACGCTCAGTACATGTAGGAGGACTATATGTAAGAGAGAAAATAAAGGTACAATATTCTAGACTTCATATAGATGGTAAAGGAGAAACCAAATAGAATCCTGAAACCATGATCATTGCCTGACTTGGGTTTCTGGAGGGTTCATTATGACCCTGAAGTGTTTAAACAGTCTTTTGTAAAAAATACTGGTTTGTGTTAACCATTGCACATATGACTAAATGATTCTCTCTAACTTGTGCTCTGAAGAACGTGTAAAGGATGGGAAACATGGCCTTAATATTTGTGCACCCACGAAATATAATGGACTGCAGAAGTCCTGCCTGTGAATATTAGCTAAATCTCAAAATGCAGCCACAAGGGGATGTGTCACACTTCTTTCTCCCAAAGCATCACAAATCTAGTGCATTTGTACTATCAAGCCAATTGTACTTCAAAACTGTCAATTCCTATGATACAAGAGCCTTGGGCTTTCCTTCCAAGGAATAAAACTACAAAAGGCTGTCTGAACTTCTGGTCACCTTGGGCATTGCCTTTAGCTTCGCTGTGCCTTGCCAAATCTTCCAAGTGCCTTAACGTCTTTGTGCTAAGATGTGCTGTAGCCCTGTGGTGCTCCTCCATAGAGCCTGTCAGGATGAGAGCATCCTTTTCAATGCTGGTTCTCTCCCAGTTTAAAAATAGCAGTCAAGGCTTGGAAGGGGAAAGTAAAAAATATTAAAATACAATAACCTCAAAAGGTTTCATCCTCATTCAGAGTAAGAGAAATAAGAGGCTCCTTTTTAGCTTTTCCAGCCCCAAAGAATCAAAATAAAATCTTAAATTGATACCTCCATGCTCCTTCTCCATGAAGGCAAGTATAGGAACAGACCCTCCTGTTGAGTGCTTAGACACACACAAACCACTTTTTTTTTGGTCCAGGACAGTAAAGGTCTTTTGAAGAATGCTGCTGAAAATGCAGATTTTTTGCCTTCAAAAGCATGACTTTAAGGGGGGTGTGAAGTCAGAAGCAGGGGTGCAATCTCCAATCTGAAATAACATGTAAGGAAACACAGCTGGAAAGGTGTGAGGGAGGAACAGAGGGATAGAGGATGAGAACAGAGGAAGGTCATGGCAAAATGATATAAAATATACTCCTCACTGCTTTGAGTGTCATTCCTGAGATCAGCCCTTTATTGTTTATAAATCCACACCACACCACTGATGCTGCCAGAAGGCACTATCAGGAGACCTGCATCCAGACCATTCCCACATCTCCCCCTTGGGCTGGATCCACAGCCTGGGTGGCCAGCAGCAGGATTCCTATGGGAATATCAGTGCCAGGCAATAGAGTGTGGGAGAGCTCCCCACCCTAAAAGGAACATCTGCACATGATCAACGTCCATTCGTCTGCCCATTGAACAGCACATTCTGTCCTGGCTGTCAGATGCATCACTGTATGTTGCTGCCCAATTTATATTTAGCCCCTGATGTAACTAAAGTCAATAGTATTCCATTAAGACAGCTGCTCCTAACTCCCGAATAGGCTTTCCTATCCTGGCTCCACCAACGCATGTCAAAATCTGGACATATACAGCTACAAAACCCTCCTGTGTTTATATACACGGAGGCAGTTTTGAATAGAAAATATACGACTGTTAACATAGTTTAACTGTAGGCCATACAACAGCAGCAGCACTTCCTTTAACAGAGACATTGATTCTTCTTGTCCAGGGGTGAGTTTAAAGGGCTGAAGTTCTGCTGTGAGTCAATACTGGCCTTTCCCTTTTTAGGATATGCTTCTGCATTGAAGCATATTCCTTATCTCTGCTGCCTACAACAGGTTCTGTGAAGGGTTTTGTAGTGTTTTCTGGGAAAGAAGACATGTATGAGAAAGAAAAATCATGTTGTAAACCCCACAGTTGAGCCTGTAAGGAATTTACATCTGGGGTTTCATATTGCTTAAATAAGGGCTTGTGGCAGGCCCTGTACAAATATTCCTATATGATTGCTTTTCCAAAGTAAAATTCCAATTTAAATATTTTGGGTTTCCTTCCAGTTTTGATATGAAATCCTACACAAGGCATTGCAATGTAAAGTGACAGAAAATCCTAGTTCCTTACAACAACCAAGGGAAGTGCAGGAATTAAAGTGATTACCAAGATTAAAGGCACAGAACTGAAATCAAGAATGGCGACAAGGAGGAAATCTTATATAATTATCCTCTGCTAAAGATTCATCTTTGCATCCCTCTCTATGATAATGGACATAGTGAAAATGCCCTAAATGCATTAAAACAATTAAATAGAATCTTGCAAAAGAAATCCACTTCAAGAAATATTCCAGAAGTATGAGAGGGTTAGACTTGAAGCCATTACTGCCTGTGCTCAATCTCTTGACTGTCACCACATGTACTAGAAGGGCACAGAGAACCCTGTTGGCATTTCTGAGTAAGTATAAATATTTCTTCTACTAGCAAGGTACATTTGAAAACACAAAATAATGACTCAGGAGCCTGCAGACATGTTGCCACTTGGATCCGTGGTTAAAGCCAAGCCAGCCAATTATTAAGCAAACTCCACTCCCAGCTGAGAGCTACCTATTAGTTTTCAGGACATAAATGAGTGCTTTTTCATTGTGAAATAATAATAATAAAAAAAATTACATTAATCACTTTAAAGGATGCAAATTAAGCAGGATTTGGTGTATTCAGAGAGTTAGGGATTTAATGGCAAAGTTTCCCTAACCATGCAGCCAAGAATACAAACAAGCATCTCTGATCACACTAGGACATAAAGGACAGTATTAGGACAGTACCTACATGTACTCCTTGTCACTGTGAATGACACTACAGTGATGTGGTATCACAAGTCACACTCTGTTTTGTATGCCACTGATGAGCCACACAGATAGGTTCATCTCAGCAGAACCAGACCTCATCAGCTAAGGGAGTAGCACCCTTTGGAAGCCAGGCTAAAACTTACCACTACCTGAGCACCATAGGTCACAGAAAAAGCCTCCAAATTTACCTCTTAAAGGTCAGGGTTGCTCTTCACAAAGAGATGGAGACTAAGTGCTTGAAAGCATTGTCATTTGAGACTTCTTTGAGACTTGCACCCAGGATGGGAAGCACCAGAGAAGCCCCAGGTGGGTCAGGAAGGAATAAGATTAAGGAGATAAAACCATTTCAAAAATATTGCTTAAGGAATACACTGACTCCCCAGTGGAGCATGGGTACAATCTGATGTGTCTGATTTCTCTTCAAACCTCTAGGCATAGAGACTTTTTTTTCAAGGATTGCCTTTCTCTATCTTCCCAATGGTCATCAGAGGCACTGATGGTGATGATAGAGAGAATTGCCTGCAGAGACGGACACTTGGCTGTGCTTCTCCTTACCTGGGATCAGCTATACCTTACCCTCCCAGGGAAAAGCACAGGATTCATCACATCCCCCTGTTCTTAAGATCTACACTACTAACCAGTTGGCCCATGGACATGTCACCTCGGCATGTGGAGTAACTTCAAACTGTCCTCTTAAAAACTTGGAGGATGGGATGACAATAGAAACCCTTGGCATGAAACAGGTTTGTCTCAGGCATATCAGCTCTAAAAACCATGTTGGTGTTTCTCAAAGTTATTTCTCTAGAAATTCAATAGCATGGAAAAATCCCCTTGCGATGAGGATGCTCTCTGGAGATCAGCCTTAAAATATAGGAACCCCGTAATTTTTCTGGCAGCCTATTCACTTATTTTTCAAAAAAGGGTTTCAAAGATGTGTAGATTCTGGGAAACGTGTCTGTATAAAGGCATGGCCCAAAGTCTGCAGGGAGAAAATGAGTATATTTTTTAATTCTCCTTGAAATGTCAAATTTGCAGGTTTAAAAATTTGGGGTGCATGTGCAGGTGCAGGTGCATATGATGACATTTGCAGTAGAAGAACAGTAAACCAGAACAGAAGTGAAACTCTGTTTTCTTTATTCAGGTAAGAACCTCATTAAAAATCAATAGGCCTAATTTATCCTTAATAACATTCTGCTGAAGTCTGTACATTTACCCATGGGATTAATTTAGCCTAATGGGTCTTTATGCACAAACAACATAGGCCAGGTTTGATTCTTGGAAGTTACCACAGAGCAAAGGCTGCTACAGGACTGGATCCTATCACTTGTGAAGACAGAGTGGGTTGAAATATCTAATAGGCTCAAAGCCCTTGAAAGATGTTTAAGTACAGACTGTGGTGAATAAATGTTTTATGGCCATTTGTATGTCACTGTGAATCAACTTTTTTATTGCTGTTGCTTATCATAAAATGAAAGAACAGGGATCAATCTATATATTTCAAAGAAAAAAAAAAAAGAAAAGAGATATGTGATCTTTCATCCCTTGTGGCCCCTGGCAAAAGTGACTCATCCTGAACTACCGTGATCCTTGCAAGAAGACGTTTTTCTTCAGTCCTAGAAAATGTGCATCTGCTTTGCAAGGTTCTGCTCTTGGAAAAAAAAAAAAAAAAAAAAAA
>NDXB01007988.1:12618-33984 GCA_002631895.1 Agapornis roseicollis | reverse complement strand
AAAAAAAAAAGGCAATATGCTGACTGCCGTTTCTGGATTTCTTTTTTTTTTTTTGGTTCCTCCCTCCTTTTCTGCAGAAAGGAAAGGCTCTATTGAACTTCAGTCCACACTGTGCTTCACTTTGCAGGAAGCCCAACCCATTTGGAGTTAATATGAACTGCAAGAGGAGTATACAAGGTGGGAAACTCTTGAAGTGAGTCCAAGACTATTCATAAAATGAGTGAGAAAAGGAAATAGGTGATTACAAAAGGTCATTAGAAATGTCAGCTTACTAATGGCATTGTATGAAGGAAGGTGTAACCCACTGCAACACAAACCTATTACAGCTGAACTTGCAAAAGACACCCATAACCTCAACCTTTTTTGTTTGGAAGCTTACATTTAGGAAGTTTCTTTCATAACACTATGCCTCTAAAACTTACATAAATCCCAAGAATGGGCACTTACCCACCCAAGTTCTATTTCATAGCTGCCTCAATCCTACACAACAGATGAATGAAATCAAAAAACTTTCCCAGCCATCAAGAATACAGATGCCTAGCACCAGATTCAGCAATTACCAAAGCACAACTGCTGTATGAAACTGGGAGATCCAGGGAAAAGACAGCTGGTGAGTTTCTCATTCAAATACCTCTTGTCCTCAGCTAGATTCCATTGAGAGGAAGAGATTTCCAGGTAAAAAAAAATAAAATAAAAAAAAAAAGTTATCTGAGATGTAGAATACTTTTTTTCCCCTACAGTGCTACCAGCAGCAAGAAAACTGTGGTGGGTGAATGGCAAATGAAAGGTGGTTCACCTTGTTGGGGCCAACACTCATATCATGGGGTGAAAAACACTCTGAACGGGCAGCAGGAACAAGATGCAGATTTATTACACAAGTGAATATTTTGGAAAGTAAAATTGATGGCATGAGAGTAATGGCAGAACCATAATGTTTGCTTTTAATAGGTACCAGTGCCAAAAGGGATGTGTTTATCAGTGGTGCTATATGCATCTCAAATGACAGACTTCTATTGTCCCATGTTCCTTGTATGATCACCTAGCCTGTTTTATTCAATGAACAAGATATTTTTAAGGATGTTTTACTGCCCAGGGCACCTCAGACATTTAACATCCTCTCTTTTTGTATTTTATTTGTTGTTTTAGCTTTTTATAACCTGTACAGAATCCAATTATTTTTTCCAGCAGAGATTCAAATTCTGCCATAAACTCAGAGCAGGAGATGGTGGACAGCATACCTTAACTCCCTCAAGTCTCTCCTCCGCTTTCTTCCACCCACATACTTCTAAGTTACCCAACACTTCAGTTTATTTTTATTACTGTTATTTCTTTTAGCAGAGAGAAACTTTAACCATGGGGGTGAGAGCCAGACTCTCAGACGGAGTGCGGGAGCCTTTGCACTCCCTCATTTTGTGCTTCAGTGCATTTCTTGCTGACAAGTGGAAGAATGCAAGGGAGAGCCAGTGAGGCTAAGGCAGATTCTCTGAAACCTGGTCTCAGCTCTCTACTACACCCTCAACACATATTACAGTGCTAGCTGCCAAAAGAACTTAGCATCGACACAGTTCAGGCCAGGCCAGTTAGCTATTTAAAGAGGCTGGTTTATTTATATACTTTTCACCCTCCTTCCCTCTCCTCCAAACTCCTTCCGTTCCCTCCAAACTCCCCCTCTATTTTTTAAGATGGGAAATTACCAGTAGCCCTGAGCACATAAAATTTGACAGCGGTTTACCAGATAATTTGTACTGGTCCCTTTGTCTTTGCTGGTACTTTTATTCTTCAATAAATTCCTCCAACCATTAAACAGAGCTACTCCCACAACAGCTATGGCAGAGATCAAAAAGACTGTGGCAGGTTTCCTCCAAATTTCAGCTGCTGTCTTAAAGGTACTGAAGAGCTAGATGGAGACAAAAGACGTTTTTCTTTACTTTGCTCTTTCCAAAGATTTTTTTCCCCTTGATTTCCATACAGACAATGAAAACATTTTAAAAAGTAGTTAAGGTGGATTTGGAGGTGGGGGGAAGGGCTGTGGGGATGGGGGCTGGGGAGAACAGCTGCAATCCAGTACTTAACGTAATTGTGCTTTTGCTGAAATAACGATGACATCCATTGATCGCACTGCCTCACCTTATTGAAAAAAAACTGTACTGCTAGGAAAACCAGAATAATTATGAACTTATGAATTAAACTATTGTCTACTTTTAGCCGTATATATATGTGCATACATATATATATATATATATACACAGAGCTGCAACCTCCTGTCCAATAACCTGGGGCGTGAAGCTGGACTCTTCACAACTTTGCACATGAGGTGAACAGTGCTAAATGCTTACCTCAACAACACAGTGTTTTTTTCCAAGGAATCCAGAAATACTCAAAAAGGTGGTTGGTTTGGGATCTACTTGGTACAACTGGAGTCCCAGACAGCTAAACTCATCTGCCATCTTGTCAGTTGTTGACACCTGCTACAACCACCAGAATAGACCTTAAAACCTGATCCTTCCAAGGAATGTACATTCATTATATATATACTTATACTTGGATATAACTAAGCTAAAAAGAAAGAAAAAAAGAAAATTAAGCAGACAAATAAAATAGTTTCAGAGAGATTATTTCATCCCCAACACTGAATTCAACTTTTGGGAAGAAGCAAACTCTTGGGAGGATTCAGGGGGAAAAAGAGGACACTCAGATGAGGCTGAAGAAGCCCACAGGGGAAGCTGCCTATTTCATTTCTGGGACGTGAACTATGCGCATCTATTTTTAGTTTTGAACCAAGTTCCTCTGCCTCCTGCCTGAAGTCCTGAGCCCTGTGCCCATGCAATGAGAGCAGTGGCCCAGCTATCCCTTAATAGCTATTACTTCTTAATAAAGAGCAACACTTAGGCAAGGGATGAGGTTACTGTCAGAGGGGTCATGATTAATAATGATTAATCTGATCCTTGCCAACATGAACTGGATCCACCATTCACTAAATAATCACACTGCAGCATGGATACCGTTTCCAGAGAAGGCACACATTTGTCATATTAAAACCAAAAACAAACACGCAGAGGGACAGGAGGATCTCACTTCTCAGTAACACTCGAGCTCACACAAGCCACCAGAAAAGTTAAGCAAAGAGAAAAAAGAAAAAAAGTCAAGGGACAAGATCAGTTAAACAATCATGAGCTGCCTACTTGTTGGGAGAAGCAACAGAAAAACAAAACTAAACCCTGAGAAGGCAGAGCTGCATGTGCTCAGAATATGGAGTACTCTGCTACTTCTGGTTCTCAAAATTATGTGCAATTTTAATATGTACATTGTCTACCTGCACATTTTTTCCCCTGTTTTTAGATGATATTTTTCTTTCCTCAGAAAGTACATAAATTAAATTACTACCCAAGAACCATCTCTCCTGCTTTATGTTAATATAAGACTTTGCACAAGGAAATCCTAGTCCAGGATTGCCATTCTTATGCAACGGTCACCTCAGACAATAAGCAACAGTATAATAATTTATAGGGAGGCCTACATTACTGGGAAACTAACAACCACTCTGAAGAGCATATAGGAACCTTACAATTACAGTAGGATGTTTGTGGTGCAGAGAGTTGGTTCTGGGCTTTGGAGCACGAATGAATTTCATTCCCACAAAGCACACAGACATCTGGCAAACAGTGCCAATGGCAACCAAGGACATGGCGGGATTGCTGCCAAGAAGTAGCCTTTTTTTTGGGACTCCTCTCAGCCATCCTGCTTCACCACCCCAAAGCTTCATCAAGAACATCCATGGAGGATGGGACAACAGTTCTTCAGCTGTACTCTCTTCAGCGTTTTCAAAGCTTTTGGTGGATTAACATTACATTGCTTAATCTTTCACCTCATCTTGTAGGGTTTGATTTAGACTGGGAGGCCACACAACACAGGCCACCAGCCCCTCTCCTGCTCTGGTGCCAGTCCAACATAAAGGTTAGGTTCTTTGTGACTGTTGTGAAATCCCAATCCCATGTGAGACTGTTTGGACGTCTGCCATCAATAGTGTTGGCGCCAGGATTTACACTCCGGTGACTTGCACCATGGAGAATACCATGTACGTAGGTGCCTTTGGATGTCAGGCGCGGGGGAGCAGATCTCAGGTGGAGGTAAAGGTGCTCTCTCTTCTAGAGGCTTACTGGAGAAATGCCAGTAAATGAAATCCTCGGCAGTGGGGTCATGACCTGGTCCAGCTGTGGATTTTCACTGGTGGGACAGTATGTCTAGGACCTTTTGCTAGTTTCCAAATTGACATGAAATAATGGGGAAAAAAAAATAAATCTTGGCAAAGCATTACCTTTCACAAAAAATATTCAGCCAAAAAGTAGCTGGTTAGTCCCAAAACTTTAAATAGTTAATGGTAAAAACCCCACACACCTATTTATATGTACATTCATGAAAACGAAAACTAAGTTGTATTCTCATACAATTTTACAGAGGCATCACAGGAAAACCCAATGCAAGATGACAAGAAAAGAAGAAACAGAAAAAGTCCCTAACAGCAACAATGAAGGTAAACCTTTAAAATCTGAAACATGGTGCAGGAGGAGGGGATAAGGCTCTGCAAATAAAACTAAATCCATCGCAGTGTTTTTCCCCTTCATAAAGTGAAACAAGCTGTTCCTAAAATAATGCTTCCTTGGTTTTCTGGCAATTAGTGTCTTGAAGGATTAGCCTACAATCGTCAGAAAGTGTTTGCCTTTCCCAGCCGATGTCACCATAGAAGTCTGTGTTTATCTACAAGGCCCAGGGGATAATTTATAAGCTAAGCTGAGGTCCTGCATTCACAGACAAATGTTCCGCATTGCCACCCACCCTCCTATACTAGTTCCCTCCCCATCAACCTCCTGTCAAAGTACAGACGAGACCATGTCAGGGGCACAACAAATGAGCTTTACAGCCTCTGGAGTAAGCCCTTCCCCCATAGTTTGGCTGATACAACAAAAAAAGATTTACTGAGATGGTCAACACACCACAGATCTCAAAAATTATATTTCAGAAAGTAACAAAACACAAAGAATAATTTATAACTGTGCCAAAAAACATAAAAGAGAATGGGATGCTTTTTCACTCCAAAACCTGTTACCTACCCTACAATTAAACTATAGCAATCAGTGACTTTTAGGTCCCACATTCAGGGTTTGTTAAAGATAGTGTTTTGCAAAACCTCTCTGCAATCAGTATGTTCCACTTAATTATTAATCTCTACTACAAGCAGTTTGGCATTGCTTTAGTCCTGTTACAAATCAAGAGTGATTCAACCAGAGTATATCAAAATACAAAAGACTAAAATTGGTGAAAGTGTTAATTTCTAAATTATTTTTTCCTGATGTGTTTGAACATGAACATGAGAAAATTAAGCTTGTATTTGAGAGAATGGGAAGCTATTCTTTAAATAAAAGTAATACAAACCTTTTTCTCAATGGTGAACTGATAGCTGACAGTGAATTTGTCATTTTGAACATATCAATTAAAGAAAAAAAAAACATTACTTGAAGAATCAATACTACAAAGCATTTATAAGTGTGACCAACATTCCTCACAACAGAACCCACTGAAGGATGGATGGATGGATGGATGGATAGATAGATAGATAGATAGATAGATAGATAGAAACAGACATTAACAAAATGAGACTCTGAGATACTGTTAATTGCTAGGGTTATTGAACATGCATGTTGGAAATGAAAAACATTTTTTCCTCCTGACAATTCATCTCTTTTCCCATCAGTAAATTATCAGAAGTTCCTGGAGCTTTGTCAACATTATTTGAATCTGCTCCACGCCTGTACATGGTAGCAGGTTGCTCACAAGGTACATTTGAGAGCAAAGGTATTTGATATTTGAGATCAACTGCTTCTCACTATCACATTTTACATTACATGAACCAATACTTATAAAATGTTTCTGCTCAAATAAACTTGTTTCATTTTTGGAGAGAAGGATCTCTGGTTTTATACTTTTCTTTAGATACAAAGCCAGAAGGCCTTAGTAACTGAAAACATTGATAGGGACAAACTTGGCTGGTCTGAATGGTAGGAGGTAGGAAGAGGCCACCAGCTGCCTGTTGTTTAGGGTGCAGTCAGAGGCAAAATGGTGGGAGGTAGGAAGAGATGACCAGCTGCCTGTTGTTCAGAGTGCAGTCCACCTAGCTTGCAATTACTAGACCTTACAAGTGATCTCACTGACGTCAGTTTGACCAATTTTAGAATAAGGGACTATTCATTCCAAGTAATGAATATTGAATCCTGGCCATTGGTTTGTGAGCAAGTTTTTACATGTCTATCATAAGGAATCTCAATAAAGAATGTTCTTGTGATGTCACTTCAGAACAAAGGCATGTGCAAAAGGCATGTTTCTCTGTAATTACTGCCCATCTAGGCAGCTACAGTGTGAGAGCAAAGCTTGCATGCGTTTAGCCAGCAAGTAAGGGCAATATTCTTTAAGAAAGGCATTGCCTGGAATGTTTTTTTATAAAGAAACAGAATTCATGAATAAATCAAATGGGAATAAGCCAGGCTAGGGCATTAACAGCTTCTCGTGTAATGAATCCTGATCTTGCTTTAGGGTTTCTTGACAAATAACAAAAACATTAATGTTGTACCATTGCCAGCCATGCCAAGGACTCTTGTTTGTGTCCAGGAATGCTGATATACAACAGCACAGTTCGAATCAACCAGATGTTAACATTCTTTTATTTCCACAAGTTAAGGTACATATTGACTGACCTGATCCAAGTCTTTCACTTGAGCATTTTTCCCTTTTCTGCAGCCACAACTCATAAGCAGTTTTGTATCCCCGATGACTTTTCCCTATAAGAGATAAGGCAAGAAAAATATTAGCACAATCCGAACCACTGAAGAACAAGAGGCTTGTATTTCTGACCAGAAGCAGGGGAAGAAAGGGCATTACGGAAGCCTGTGGACTCATCCTGCATTGTTGGGAGATACCCTTCCACAGCATCATAACTTCCAAGCTATCAAGAAGAATTCCCCAAAGCCCAGTAATCACATCATTGAGGATGTCATGTAAGAAGGGACAGAAGGAAAGCAAGACATGTAGAAAAACACAGTGAGAATACAGGCAAGCCATGCTGAAAAGGAACATTATTTTAATCAAATATCTTCATACGCATACATGAACAGGAACAAGTCTATCACGCTTAGAGACTACAATTACCAAACAGGAGTGTCTCGAGATGAAGCTCATTTATCAGCATTTCTACCCACCCTCACCAACCTAGTGTTTGCGTGCTTTTAATGTAGACAGATTTAGTGAAATAAAGTCTACAGGTTTGACTTGCCCTCATGATTACATATAATGAGGTCCATATAACCCCTGACAATTCTTTGCCAGGAATTCAATAGCCCACCCTCACCCAACACTGCTGGTACAGACTCTGCAATATCAATAACATGCTGGGGCCAATGAAAATTTACAAAGAAACAGGGTCTCCTCACTCTCCTTTTACCTACAACCCACAGTTTGGAAAACTGAGCCTAAACACCTTCTTCTGGTTGACAACCCATCAGATTGACTGAGTGTTCGCAGCAAGGGTCTTTATGATAATATGTTTCTTTTCCTGGGGATTATGAGAGTCACTTTGGTTCTTCAACAAAGCCTTTCTGGAGCATATCAGACCTGGACGTCTCGATAAATTACCATGGCAGAAAGGGGCTGGGATTTCAGGTTTGGTCAAAATGGCCCTTGGGCTCAGACAGTAGCACAGCCAACTGAATCCCCACAAACCCATCAGAACTACTTGTTTTTGTACAGACACACACAAAGACATTGCCTTTTTTCAGACCTTTGCTGTTCACAGTGGAAAAATAAACATTTGCAGCATCTGCTGGGCAGCAGAGTGAGAATCTTCTTGCATGCACCCACAGACAGTCAAGAGATTTCAGCTGGATGAATTTATATAGAAAAGGAGACCTTAACACTAAAGCAGTTAATGAGTTTCGCAAAGTGGTAGTGCTCTGCCTTAAATGATCAGGAAGGGAAAAGGCAGGATTAAAAGGGATTGCAGCTATTGCTCAATGTCAGGGCACAGTGGAGAGGTGACTCTTGGTGACAGGAATTACAAAGAGACAGATAAACTTCTGGTCACCTCAGAAGTGCCTGCAACCTGCCAGGTGTGGTGAGGTCTCTTATGTGGCGACCCCAGCATCTTACAAGTCCCAGCAAGGTCAGATAATGTGCAAAAATTGTCTTTTCTCTGCTTTTCAAAAGGGATCCTGAGTAGAAAAAGACACTGAAAAGTCTGTGCCTACACCTGATACCTAACCAAAACTGCTGATTGTAGCCTGTCAAACTTTGAGGTTTTCAGGGGACTACTTCCAACTGGTGTCCTCTTGCCTGTGACTCCTGTCTACCAGAAGTACTTTGCTTTTGCCCCGTTACTGCAGTCCTAGTCTGTAATCTCTTGAACCCAAAAACATTTCCTAGAAAGAAGTGATTAAAGTAAAATTTAGGGCAATAGTGTTAAATTATTATGGTAGAGATATGAAGTTGAGGCATAGGGAGATACTTGTCTGTCTAAACAAAGAAGACTTTCTAGACACAATACAGGACATGAAACAAATTAGAAATACAAAAGGAGCTAAGAAAGACCCACATGTTTCCTAACAGCCAGCTGTTGGACAGCTGGGATACCTTATGGTGCCTATAGTAACAACATACACCTGTGTTTAGGAAACCGTTTCCACACGACTTACTGACTGTCAAACTGTCCCAGTATTCACTGTAAAGTCCCTCTGTTGAAAAAGATACTCCAGCCCTTTTTACATCACAAACCAAAGGAAAACTACCATTTTAAAGCCCTTCTCTGCCTTAGGATATTCTGTCATGCAACTTGAGCTCATGGCAAACCATGGCCATGTTCTCTTGTCTGGCTGGAAATATCACCAGCAGAAAGAAATGGCAACATGCTGCCTACAACCACCTGGGAAATCAAGAACAGAGGAGAACATGAACCCAAACCTTGGTAATTTTAATTTTTTCCCTGACAGGACATGAATGCAGGGGCTTCTCCATTTCCTGAAAAAGCAAGTGAAAGCAATGCACTGGATGAATAACCCCCCACATCCTTTTCCATCTGCAGATGCACCTCTACTAATACTCATTGTTTGAATTATTTACTACCTCCACCTTTTTTCAGGAAAGATTATTAGGAGCAGAGGCTTAATTTAGGGATAGGTGTCTAACATTAGACAGCTAAGTTGAAAGGCAAGGAAAAAAAAGCATATGGACAACATTTGCAGCCAGTCACAACTCCGTTCAAGAGCAGATGGAGGCCTTGTCATTCAGGGGTTTCCTTGCATACACCAAGCAGTTCAGCGGGGATAGGAAAAGGGGCTTCTGTTTGGATGCTTGTCTGGAACCAGATTAGAAGAAAGCACGCTTTTCTGCAGCGCACGCCTTGTGTTACATTAAACATGCATATGCAACTTCAGCTTTTATTCAACGATCTGAAACAGAGCCCTCCAGGGTGCTAAGGGTCAGTGAGTTTTTGTTTGTTTATCTGCATGTTATGTTACAGTTTCTAGTGCCCAAGGAGTTTGATAAGAAATTAAAACACCTCACTCGATCTATCCTGCTGTAGTTATTGCCTCCTAATACATCCGTCCCTCCTTCACCCAGCAGTGCCTGATGATTAGAGAGAAGGGATGGGAGAACACTGCAAAGAGAGGAGCTACATCTCACTGGGTACTGTAGGTGTTTGGTCTTAATTTATAGAGCATAATTCCATGTTTTAACATAACCACATGTTTTGTGGTGTTTTAATGAAAGGATTTAGAAGAAGTAGAGTGAATTTCAGAGCTCATAGATGTATTGATACTAAATGATCTTCTGCTGCCTGCTCTTGATACAATGCTCTAGTTTAAAAGCAGCTATGCACAAGGATTTTCAATGGAGGGGTTCGCTTTGCCTTCTGCTGGCTCCCACCCATCGTCACACCCTTCCCAAATGCAAAGAACAAGAAGGCATTTGAATGAGCACTGAAGAGCAAAGCACATATGTTCCATTTTCCCACCACTTACAGGGAGTCTCGGTGGCCTTACCCTCCTCCTTGCACCACAGGCTCCAGTACTTGACCAAAGCTTGCATAAAAAAGAAGAAAAATAAAAATAGTAATAGTAACAGGCTTAGTTATCTCAGCTGCACAGGTGATGGGAGCTGATCACTTGCCAGTTTTCACAGCCTGTGAATGAGGAACACCAAACTGCATTGCCCAGAAGTCAAAAGAGGGCCAATCTTAACTCGCTTTATGCCAGCAGCTCCAGAGGAATGCCAGGGGCACACACAGATTGGAGGCTGCAGAGAGCCCCGGCACTGCTGGGCTGCCCAGAGAAGTCCCAGACAGAGCTGCCAGCCCTGCTTAAAGGAGTCAGACATGACGCACATGGCACCATCGGGCCTCCGTGGAGCTGCCAGGCTCTGTGCTCCAGAGGAGCTGGCTGGGATTCACCAGAGGATTCCACCTTCCTCTCACTTTCGCAAGGCTGTGGCTGGGAACATCAGCTGGAGAGGTGGGCACAGAGCCATGCACCTTGCAGCCACTTGCAAGTTCAGCAGGGCTCTGACCTGCTCGGTTCTAGTTTTGTGCAACAGCCATTGAAAATACTGGCCTAACCCCCAAGGAGCTGGCACAACACATCTCCACTTGGCCCCTGGAAAGTCTCACTGGCCAACCCTAGCTGCAGCTTTTAGTTCTTCCATTTCTCCTGCCTTGTAATATCCACAAAATATCTCCTACCAGCAGACAAAAACGTGAGGTGCAGAAAGTATATTTGAGCCTTGGCCCATGGCAACTTCGGGAAAAAGCATACTTCTTTCAGCAACTTCCAGCTTGTTCAGCAGTGCAGCTGCTGAAGCAGCCTGGCTTTTCACAGAGTATTTCCTGAAAGAGCTTTGTGAAGGTGAGCTGAGCAGCCCTTTGCAACCTCTTTCCTTTTCTTCCTCTCTTGTCTTATGCCACCAAAACAGCTCTCCAGCATGATACCCTCATAAACACAGAGACTGTGCCTCCTAAGGAAATGACAGTAGTGTAGGGAGGCAATGCCATCCTTCTCTGACTTTTCTCCATCCACCCATATACACTAACATTTCAAAGACTGGAGAGCACATTTGCAGCCACATCCCCAACATCCTGCACAAGGCAGGCCACTGTCCTGCTACTGTGCTTAAGAGTTATTTTTAACTAAAATCATTACTGTTTTCCACTATGGGCTACTTAGTAACACGCCAAGAAGAACATGGTGGTTTTATGAGGGAATTTTTTTCCCTAGGGCAGTATTTCAGTTTATCACCAAGAAGAAAACATGCTTATCGCACTGCAACAGTGAACCCTAAAAGAAGTCCCATGGGTACCTAAATGATATCAGGAAGAACAGCTTAGAATCATTGAATCATAGAATAGTTAGGGTTGGAAAGGACCTTAAGATCATCTAGTTCCAACCCCCCTGCCATAACCAGGGACACCTCACATTAAACCATGTCACCCAAGGCTTCGTCCAACCAAGGCCTTGAACACTGCCAAGGATGGAGCATTCACAGCCTCTCTGGGCAACCCATTCCAGTGCCTCACCACCTTAACAGGAAAGAATTTCTTCCTTATATCCAATCTAAACTTCCCCTGCTTAAGTTTGAACCTGTTATCCCTTGTCCTATCACTACAGTCCCTAATGAAGAGCCCCTCCCCAGCATCCCTATAGGCCCCCTTCAGATACTGGAAGGCTGCTCTGAGGTCTCCACACAGCCTTCTCCAGGCTGAACAGCCCAAGCTTTCTCAGGCTGTCTTCATATGGGAGCAGCTCCAGCCCCTGATCATCCTCGTGGCCTCCTCTGGATTTGTTCCAACAGCTCCATGTCCTTTTGATGTTGAGGACACCAGAACTGCACACAATACTCCAGGTGAGGTCTCACGAGAGCAGAGTAGAGGGGCAGGATCACCTCCTTCGACCTGTTGGTCACGCTCCCTTTTATGCAGCCCAGGATACAGTTGCTTTCTGGGCTGTGAATACACACTGCTGGCTCATTTTCGTTTTCTCATTGACCAACACCCCAAAGTCCTTCTCTGCAGGGCTGCTCTCATTCAGTGTTTATGGGTTTTAGTTGTTCTGTCAGGGTGATCTACGTGTCTTGAAGAACTGGTGCCCAAGTGCCTACAGTCTACCACTGTAGTGGGAGAGGAAAAGGGGGGAAATGAAGGCAAACAAGAACTGAATCCAAGGTGGAGGCAAGCGGCAGTACAACAGACAGCTGGTGTCTGGGTGGTGGTAAATCACCCTGAAATGAGCCTCTTCCCTGAGCTCAATGAGGCCTAAACAACAAAGGAAGGCACAGCTTGCAGCCGGACAGCCTGCTAGCCAACCACAGACACACATGACAGCTTCATTCAGGAGCCCAGAGTCAATACAAAAGCTTCGAAATCAATCCGACATCCTGCGACCTCAAACAATGCGCCAAATCTTCTCAGAATTGGAGCCCCAAATGAGGGGGAGCAGCATTCAAGGGAGATCAAACCACAGGGCTGGCATTGAAAGGGACTAAAAAGGAGAAGAATGTTCCCAGTTTATTAATGGCAAGGTCTGGCCGGCTGCATCCCAGCCGCCATAGGTTACGTTCATTAAAGGGCAGCACTTTGCACACATTATGCAGGGGGCTCGGAGAGTATGTGTGTGTGTGTGTGCGCGCGCGAGCGTGCCCCTCGCTTGCTAGAGATCAGGATGTGCCTTTCTGCTTAGCACTGTTGTCTCCATCAGAAATTCCTCCTGTGTGAACCACAAATGGGGTTTTTTCCCACTTAAGCAACTGTATGGGCAGAGACGCGTGCACGTTCTCACACATACACACGCTATCTCTCATCCCTGAGCTTGAAAAGCATAAAGGAACTCAGACAGGCTCTTTACAAGGGGGAAAANAGAATTCTTTGTGTCAGAAGAGGCACAAGCCACTGGGTGAAATACGGGGACACCCAGGGTGTCTTCCTACCTGCCTGCTAGGTGCAAAGGAGTGCAGCTGTAGGTGAATGGAAGAAATGAGGTATTCTAAGGGGATGGGAGTGATATGCTTGGCTAAGGGTATACTTTAAGTATCCAAAATATCCAGCAAAGGTTCAGTTTAAAAAAAGAAAGAAAAATAAAAGCCCCACGTTTCACAGCCCCTTCCCTCCTGGCCATAATCTCAGCTCACACACACACAGAATATATTAAAAAAGGCTGAAGCATTCTGTGATTGCTGCTGCTGGCAGAGCTGACTGCTCCATAAACCTTTGCCTGCTCCTGTGTGTCATAAAGGAGCTGGTCCACGGCACAACAAACCCACAAAAAGGAGAAATGGAGAATGAAGTTCTTCAGTTCCAGGAGCTGCCGCCTTCGGGTAGGATTGTCCCTTCTGGGGTGGTTTCACCTGCAGCATCTGTCTTGCAGCACCACACATAAATGGCACCCTTTCCCCTACAGCAACAAAAAGGCCAAGCAAATCCTTTTTATCAGCTTCCCTTTGAAGGCAGGTGGAGAAGTACAATATAGACACACACACAGACACACACACACACACAAAAGATAAATACCATTTGCTAGAGTACTGTTTGGATTTGCCTGTCCTAATTATCCTCTGTTCAGCTGCCACATGTTTGAAAGAGGCAGACCTTGCAAGTTTTCACCTCCTCAGCTGCACAGCCCAATATGGAGTGCTTGCTAGAGGAGGTCAGACATGGAAAACTCTTCCCTTTTGTGCTGAAATGGGAGTAGATGAAGTGAAAAGGCTGATTTTTTCAAAGCTGTCTGCAGATTCTGATGCAGTTTCCATGCATTTTCACTGAAGATGTGTCAAAGTCCAATCACTTTTGCCTTTCATACATTCAGAACAGACACGCCTTTGGGAGCTAGTGACCTCTTTCAAATTTGGAGAAACTTAAGTTCACAGAGAGTGAAAACAATAAATGTACCTTAGGATACAGAAATTCCAGCATATTTTATTCACAAAAGTTAGGGAAATCTAGGTTAAGGCTCCATGAAAAACCTTTTGCTTTATTCACCCTTTATTTCACTATACTACACTATTGTTGCCACAACTCTGGAGTCCTTAGAGACCATGAGCATGATCCCTACCTTCTCCTCTGAGAAGATGACTCTATTTGTACCTAGTGATAATATTATACAGATGTCAGAGGGCAACTGGGCAAAGACAAGTATAGCAGATTCAACAAGATTTTTCTCCAGCATAAGATAGGATGGAAGATCAACTCTATATGAAAGCCAAGACACAGTGATAAAAGAACCCCAGGCAAGATGACAGGAGAAGTTTCCACCTGGTTTATCATCAGCAAAGCAAAAAGCTTCTCAATTAGCATTTGTAGGAAGAGGAAAGCTACAGCTAGGTTGGGTGAGTGCCCAAATATGTGATAGGTGAAAGGCAGGAAATGATGGTGGGCTGCAACAATACCTAGCACTGCAGACGAAAGAGAGTCTGCAGACATCAGACAGAGCAAGATTCAAGGTTATCAGAAGAATAATAAGGTTGAAATCCTTTATTTTAAAATAAGTTTATATTCACAGTGATGTAGCATTTATTGTTTCGGATATCTAGTGATTCTAAAAGTATGTTTTCAAATTCAGGAAAACTGCTGCGTTTTTTTTTTCCTTGCTCGCCTGCTTTAAACTCTGCTATTTGAATAATTTAATAATCTATCTTAAATATTTCACCAATAAATCACAAGCTTGTGTTTCAATTTCATATTAAAACTAATCAGTGGAGAAATGCTGAGCTGGAAGTTAAAATTCTGGTCCATTAAGCCAGTGATGCATAATCACTTCTCCATAGACTTTCTGGTGAATAAAAACTTCTCTGCTGAATTAATGTCATATAAAAAGTTCTTTGTGCAATCAAACAGCGCAACTGCAGTTCAGGATCTGCATCCTGCCAACAGGGCTTGAGATTTCCAGAGCTAATTGGTTTGCAGAGTTTTCCCACCCTGCCAAGCACAAGCATGGAGTTCAGCTGAATCCCAACCACAGGCACATCAAGCCAGAGTCACACTTAGCCAATATGGATTCTGAAAATATTCACAGAGCTTCAAATGGTCCATCTACATGGGTGATGACTGTATTGGGATTCCATGTTTGTTCCATCAAAAAGGAATAGAGTAGAAAATAATTTGGATATTGCTGGCCAAAAAGAGAGATTTATAAAAATGCCTCTTGGGTGAAGGAGGTGACAGCCAGCACCAAGGAACCGCAAAACTCTTTGAGCATCAGTGGGAATAAAACTTCTCAAGTTCCTAAATTGTTTACACACTTTTAACTACATTTTGTTAAAGCTCTGATGCAATGTAAACACACTTATATAAACTAAGAAAAGTACACCTACTCCTTCTCACTGTATCCCGGAGTCCCGGTTCATCAAAATGAAGCCAGGAATCCTCACTTATATATAATTTATGTGATTAATTTTGTTCTTAAATCAATAGGGCACACTCAAGGCAAGACCCTTTTTGGTCTCAGTCAGCAAAATCCAAAATGCATGAGTGATGCGAATGGACAGCAAGAAGTTGACAGCTAACATACTGAATCCAAACAGCAAAACATAAGAGAGAAAAATAAATGCCAAAAGGAAAGGGGAAAGGGAACTAATCATAAACTACATTACTGCTAAGCTGCCTTTCATTTTGTTTTGTGTCAACTTTTTGCTTAGTTTTGTAACAAAGTTTAAAAAGTCATGCCTTCTTAGTCGAAGAAGTCTACAGTGAATGATCTCCCAGTGACACCCATAGAAAAGTATGAGCAGAATATATACAGTCACATGCACAGATAAAAATCTAGGGCAGCATGATTCCCCCTCTGCAGCTGGGTAAACACCTCCTCATCCCAACTCCTAAGACTGGCTGGAGCTTGCCTAGGGGAGGGTGGGCACGATGGAAATCAGAGGCATGTTGTCCTCCTCCTTGTTTTAGGACAGACATCTCCATCCTTCCTCCCTGTGTGCAGCTGGCAAGACTTCCTGCGCAAACTGTCACGGAAACAGCTAATTTACTGTTTTGTGTTAGGAATGCAGCCAGGGCTTCGGTCCCCTGCACTCCCTGACTCTCTTATCTGAGCTGCTTCATCTCAAAAAAGGTCTCCCTTCCTCTTGCCCTTCCCCTCTAACACATGCTCTTCATCCTCTTCTGCTTTTGTAACTTATCTCCCTGCAAGCTACTTCCCAACAGGAGTCAAAATTAAACAGGCTGCCCATATGCCATGGCTCACTTGTTGTCTGCTCCCCTCACTGCCATCTGGCCTATTTAGTCAGCCAAAGAGAAAAAAGAAAAAATAGGGGAAAAAAGAAGAAAAAATAGAGAGTGAGAGAGAGAAAGAAGTGGGGGGAGAAGAAGAAGAAGAAAGATAAAGCCAGACACAATGAGGACGAGGAGGGAGGTGATGATGCTGTCTCTAGCATCTGCTCCTTGGCCAGACTCCCAGATAGATCAGTAATGGAGAACCAGTGACAATTAACCCAAACACAGTCCTGTTTATTTAACCTGCTCAGAAAGATCAGGTCAGGTGCTGCTCCTCTGGCAAGGAGGCACCACGCTCCAGCAAGGAGTTTGCCTCTGAGAAATCTCAAGCCAGAGAAGGCAAAGGGAGATCCTCATCTCCTGGAACTGGGCCGGAGAAACAAAACCCAGATTCTTCAGTGTATGACAACTGTGCTGCTGATCTTTAGTTTTCATTAACTTTCCAAATCACTTTTTTATATAACAACACAGGCAGAAGATCAAGTTAAAATGTAGAGGGAGTTGCAGAAAAGAAAGAAACCAGAAGAGAAAACCCAAGTGAACCCAAAATATTTCGTTATTTCCACATTGCTTCTCTGAACACAAAAGTTTTGCAAGTTGCTCAGCACACAGATTGGGGGTTTTTTTAAAGGTAAAAGACAAGAAGGTAGCTCAAGAAACTGCATGGCTTATCATCACTAAATGCTTGTGCCAGGGTGGGGAGAAAGTCTGGAAACAAAGCTGTGGGAACAATATAAATTGTGTTTGCTTTTAAAGCTGAAATGAATATTTCAAGACTAAAAACAACCAAACAGATTAACCTGAAAAAGTTTTCTAAAAAGGACAGCAACTAAGCCATTTAAACAACAGAATGAAAAAACGGTAAAAACCCTGCTTTTTCACAACTTTTACTCCTTTTTCTTTCTTTCTTTAATTTCAGTGAGACATTGCATACACACGCATAGGCTGGTGTATATGCTGATAAGAAATTTAACAGCATTCCAGTCCTGTTACCTAGTTTTGCATGTATTTACCTCCAAGAAATGGGAGCAGAATTCAGCTGTTTGCAGAGTGCAAACTGTGAGTAGCACAGAAGCATGTCACAAAACCACGTGGTTTGCTCTGAGACAGGTATCAAAAGCCATACAGTTGTTTCATCTCCAGGCAGACACTGCTGAGCCATGAGTTGATGATAATTACTATTAGAGCTTCATAAGATCATGGTGGAGAAGCCCCTGTGGGGAAAAGCGGCTGGGGAGGAAGAGCAGACCTCCTCTTTCTGAGGCAGCAGGGGTTGCATGGTGGCAGAGAAGCCCCAGATGCTTCCTAGAAGGAAAGGTGTTGCTGCACAGACCATTAGGGAAAGAACCCTTCCATCAGCTGTGTGCTTACACCTGTGTCCTTCACAAACATATAGATGAGAAGAGACAATCCAGCATGAAGACAGTACCTTCTGATTCACACTTCTGTTTTCCCATTGCAACCTGGCTCTACAGCTCAGCAAAATTAAGCAGGTTGAAAGTTTCAATGCATGATCATTCTTCTGCTTACAGCCACTGAGCAAAATGAGCACTACCTATATTAGGCTTCCTATTTTTCTACAACTGCATCTGCACAAATAGGTAGGTAACACACAGAGCATGGCAATGGGTGCCCCAAACAAAGGTTGCATTGATTTTTCCAGCAGTAGGGCTTGTGGTCCCTAGCAATAGAGAATGACTCTTTCTGCATCCAAGAATTCCACTTGTATCTTTTGGAAAAGAAGGAATACTTTGTGAATGCAAAATACCACGTGACAATGGAAACCAAAAACAGAAGTTCACCTAAAACAGAAACATGGCAGCATTTCTGAACCTGCAGTATGGAATCCAGCTTTGGGAATCATTAGAAGCAGGAACAATAACAAGAGACACAGACAAGTCCTCTCTGAGGAGATGAATTCCACCACAGGTTTCATTTGACATCACCAGCCCATCCATGCTCTTGTGGTTTATGATCTCACCAAGATGCACTTCCGTGGTGTCATTCCCACCTATCTTACAGCAGCCCATCCATTATCCTCTACCTAATTGCTTCCACAGCATGGCTGCAACAGAGGTATTTTCTATAGCTGAGCATTTGTATTCCCAAGAGTTGGCACCTGCTGGATCAAGTTCCTCAGTCTTTACATTTGATGTTACTATAATAGGAAGATGTTCCAGTGAACAGAAAAGCCCACAGAGCCAGCAATCAATCTGACTCCTCCATTTGGAGTTTCCTTTAAATAAAAGGGGACTTGCTAAAGATCATCTTACATTATTCTATGGAAATAGGACAGAAGGAAAGGGTGTCAAGTGCAATCTGTCCAAACACTGTTAAATCAGAATTCCCCAGTTAGGAATAATAATGAACTGCAATAAATTCAATGGGAAGGGGATACTGTATAGAAAACAGGGAAAGGGGTGGTGTTGAGATTATTTGTGTAGGGTTTGAGATGTGGTAGCTGGGAGCCACCAACACTGAGCTAATGACATCCAAGCTGACTCCTGAACACTGCAAATCCCCCTGGCATCTCAGCTTCCCCCCAACCAAATAATTCATCCTGCGAAGAGAGCAAGGATGCTTCCCACTTTGTAGCTGGCAGTTGAATCCCCAGGAATCCCCTGATGTACCCATTTTCAGGATGGCATCTGCAGCAGGTAAAGAGCAGCAGACACCATCTTTCTCATCTCTGGAGCTTTTAAGCTCTAAAACTACTCCAGAAACACCTTATTTCACATTTGCACTCTCTTTAATGGAGGTTCTGAAATATCTGTATTTAAATGTTGGGCTAAGGGAAGATGTCCTCTCACAACTACATTATTGGTTTGATGTTCAGAAATCTTGAGGTTCTTGATTTGTTTTCCCTTTGTAAATTTTTTGTACTTGTAAAGTCCCTTTAACTCTCTGTGATTCTTTCCCTCAGCCCATATTTAAGTTTAAGAAATATTTTCATTGTAGGGCTTCTCCAAGGGACTTGAGAGAAGTTTTTCAAACTGATGTTAGGATCATCTCTACTCTAACATACCTAAGGTGTTCAACTCTGACTCCTTGATTTATGCCAACAGAACCTAAGGCCTTCAAAAGATCTCCCATCCAAACATTAATCCAGACATAGTAGGTCTGTCAATATCTGCATAATTCAACCTCCTGCAGGTACAAGACCACTAGTAGTAAAACTCAAGGAATTGTTTGATCATCTTGGCCTCTCAAAAGGTTTTTCTTCCCTTTAGAGAGGAATTTTCCTCAGTGCTATTTATCGTGCCTAATCATGCTGGCAATAGCAGGAACACATTCAGGGACTATTGCTGTGGCATGTTGCCACTCGTTGTCTGAGGCAGCCCAACCACATCACTGGGATGAAGAGTCGTAGATATGAGAGCAGCCTGAAGATCTGAATCCCTCCATCCTGAGAGTCTCACATCTCCCAGCCATGAAGGGGATGGGTGTGGGTGCAATGTTTGTTTTAGTCTGTGGTTCGCATCCTGAGGAGTGCCTTAAGGCCATTTGCCTTCCCCAACTCCCCATATCAGCTGTCTCAGCACCTGGGTTGGAAATTCAAAGCAAACCCCAAGGCTTTGTCACAGTATGCCACAAATCCACTAAGAATGGACCTAAGCCCATGCCTCCATACAGCAAGAGCTGAACTTACAATTACAGGAATCAGAGTGGTAATAGGCAAATCAGTGGAGAGCTTGAGGAGATAGCCAGCAGTCAGCCAGACAGCCTAATTTGCCGCAAAGAAGACAATGCATGACGGAAAGCCCTTTAATTCTCAGCAAAGGGCAGGGTCAGCCCAGGCAGAACAGCAGGGCCAGGACAGTGTGGTGGCGGCACCTGCGGCTGCTGCCCACCAAAGCCAGCCTCCTCCCTGGTTTTCCTGGAGTTCCAAAAACTCCCAAATCAAACCAGTGGGAGGAACTCGGATGTTTATAAATCTTCAGTTTGGGTTTGGTTTAATAATGGTGTCATTTTAAATTTAAATATATATATATATATGTAAGCCAAATAATCTCTCTTATCTAGTCAAATGTAGCCAAAAAAATCATGTTTATTTTCATTCAAATTCCCTGAAGGCAATGTGGTGTTTTTTTTTTTGTGGATGTCTAAAGCATGAAAAAATACTCCAGTTTCTGAGAATTTTCATTCTTTGACAAAAGAATTGTATTTTTGCAGAAGGCAAGGACAACTTTCTTTTCATTCAAAGTCTGAGGGACATTTTTTCCCAGTCAAGCTTAAAGTTTACCAAACTTTTCCTTTTCTTCAACTCCTACCCATGCTACTTCACCATCTTTTTAGCATTTGTTGTGTTCACTTTCACCTAAGCATGCTTAATGTGTGTGCCTGAGGATTAACAAGTGAAGTTAAATTAGTTGTGATTCCAAACAAGTAAAATATCCTGTAGAAAACAGGAGCAATCTGAGCTTCCACCCTGGCTGCAAAATGTTACAAGCGGACAAGCAACTAAATTAATAATATCACAATATTAGTAGAATTTACTCTAAAATAACATCTCTCCTTTCAGCTCCAGATGCTAGGAACTGCATTTCCTTGAACTGTTATCACCCATCCCTTTCACCCACTCATTTGAGAAGATAAAGATTAAGATCTGGACTGCTGAGTCAGATTATAAATACCCAAACAAGACATTTACCCAGACCCAGTTGTTTTGGTTACTTCTTTACTGAAACTCTGTGTCATGGGGTTGGCAAGAGAGAGGGGGTCTTCCAGAGAAATGAGCCACCAAGAACCAGAAACCACATGCAGGGAGTTAAAAAAAATAAATTTCTTCTGTGAACAGGGCAAATATCTACATTTCTGGTTAGAAGCTGGCTCTTCTTTTCAACATGAATTTCTTAGCAAGGCTGAGTAGACATCCCTGGAGAAAGATTACAGCCTGGAAGATAAAGGGACAGCCTGGAAATTGTGGAATTTAAGCTTTTTAGAACAGCGATGTCATGAATGAGTAACCTCTGGCAACTTAGTTTAAGCCCTGTGCCTCAGTTTCCCCAGAAACTGGGTATCTAAAGTGGTCTGGCTCTGCCCACTAAAAAAAAAAAAAAAAAAAA